>JXCR01147120.1:26392-38411 GCA_002079205.1 Phalaenopsis hybrid cultivar
GAGTTAGGAAGATTTCCAAAACTTTACTTTTCCAGCTCTATATACATAATTGCTTTGATATGTATTTCAAGTTTCAGGTAGTGGAACAAGAAGACTCGTCAGGTACACGTTTATAGTTTACAGCGTTTTATAGTCTTTCTTGTATTTTCCTATTGCATTTTTATTCCTGCTTGTATTTATANATGAGGCTACACCTCTCGGAGCAAAGGTATAACCTCCCTCACTCTCCCGAGCCTTTGCGAGCTCTATGTTTACAATGGCTTAATTTAATAGTATCTTAATCGTATGGATGTGTTCGTCTCTTTAATACNAGAATAATCAAGACATCAATGTTCACCGAGCATCGGATATTCAGGATGAATTATTAAGCAACATAATAAAGTTTAAATGGACTCAAGGCTTTTACCAGACATTAAGNTCAAAACCGTGAGCCCCCACATGGTGAAAACCCAAATTCATGCCAAGAAGCCACCTCAGCTCAAATTGAGCTGAGGACCCCTCTGCTTGACACNATCCTTCCGAAGCGGGCAACGGGATTTCAATTCCGATGACCGACAGCTTCTTACGGGCAAACCCCACACCAAAAATAGTGCCGACATGGTCACATGGATCATAATTGGTAGTTGCATTAGCGTCAATTGGCCACAAATGTTGTAATTGGAAGTTGCAGTAGCAGTTAATCATATAATTTGTAGTTGGTAACTGCAATAACATTAATTGACTACAGAGATTGCATTAACATCAAGTACTTACCTAGATCGACGCTGAAACCTCGCTTCAAGTTCTACGGACAACCCTCCCTTCTCTTAACTCTAGCCTCCTCTGGAGGATGCCGAATTTAGGGATTTCAAATACTACCTGTAATTATATACAATATACGTGAGTGTTTAATGTTTTTACCATTTTATCCTTGCCCAAATCTATTTATATGACTGGGTCTTATTATATGTTACATGTGAAATGAATCAAATATTACTATTTACTTATTTGGTGCAAGCCTGAGCTTTCCTCCTCCTCCTCTGATTCTTCTTCTCTCCTACAGTTGTGGAATCCATGTTTCATCATGGTATCAATAGCTGGGAGTTATCGACGGACTATCAATACAACGTTATTCGTTACAATGTATTTGGGATACTTCGTTACACCGTTTTGGGATAGTTTGTTACCTCATATTCGAGATGCTTCGCGACTCAACCTTCAGGCTACATCGTTACATCGGGCTCGACGTACTTCGTTACACTGCATTAGGGATACTTTTGTATACCATGTTCGGAATACTTCATTACACCACAAGACTCATCAATGAATGGGAGCATGAGGCAACTAACGATGGTTGATTCCAATAGATTAAAAAAGTTTTTTTTGATGATCTAATAGCCTTAATGACATTGAAATCGGGCGTTCTTAGGCTTGTTAATTTACTTTCATCGAGACGTCCGATTTAAACATAGGCACCTCAAATTTGGAATTCATTCGTCATTCCAATTAACTATCCAAAGTTTTCAAATGTGGTTTAATAGTTTGATCTGAGTTTGATTGGACCAACTTCAATATCATTAGGTTAATCTTGTCAAACCCTTCAAGTTGACTATACGTTTGTTGAAATCCGAGATCCAAATGATATTTAATTTGATTCAAAATATTTATAACTAAAAAAAATCTCTCGTGATTTGTGCCAAATGGTTAAATTTTATGATGACATATCAAATATATAAAATATTAATTGTGAACAAAAATGAAGCATCCTAAATTATTGGGTTCAACCTATCATCTTATCTATAAAAAAATTAATATTTTTATTTATATTATTTTGGCCTTAAAGCGACACAAATATTAATATCAAACAAAATAAATAATAAANCCTTATCTAAAAAAAATTAATATTTTTATTTATATTATTTTGGCCTTAAAGCCACACAAATATTAATATCAAACAAAATAAATAATAAAATTAAAGATCATGCTCCAAGAAAAAGAAAAAAAAAATAAAGTCAACCCAAAAATTCTTGAATTTTATTACAAGAGAAATAAAAAATAAAATAAAATAAAATAATAATATCACTCCAAGAAAAAAAAATTACTGAATTAAAAATGATTTTAATTAAGGTTTAATTAGAAGAGCATCATGTCCGTAGAAATCACGGAGCGCCCTCTTGACCGCCATTTGTCTGCTCGCCGGATTTGTCGACTANAAAGTCAACCCAAAAATTCTTGAATTTTATTACAAGAGAAATAAAAATAATAATAATAATAATAATAATATCACTCCAAGAAAAAAAAAAATTACTGAATTAAAAATGATTTTAATTAAGGTTTAATTAGAACAGCATCATGTCCGTAGAAATCACGGAGCGCCCTCTTGACCGCCATTTGTCTGCTCGCCGGATTTGTCGACTATGGCAGGCGGCTTCGGTCCATTCGCATTTGCCGCCTCATTTTGTTCTTTATATGAACTCTCCTCAATTCACGCCACTGCTAATCGTCTTCCTCCATCCAATTTACTTCTCCGTTTTGAGTTTCTTCATCTGGATCCAATGGCGGTTTTGAAGACTAATGGTATCTAATCATGGGAGCAAAAGCAAAACTGAGAGGCCCATGGCTGTGGTTGGTGAGAGGTTGGGGAAGGAAACAGAAGGCTGCGCCGGCCATTGGTGTGCTGACCTTCGAGGTCTCCCGGCTCATGTCCAAGACCATTAATCTATGGCAATCACTCGATGACGATCGGATCGCGGTGCTTAGGGACGAAACCCTAAGTCTCCAGGGAGTGAGAAAACTTGTTTCTGATGAAGACGAGTTCCTCCTCAGCCTCGTCCTTGCTGAAACCATGGACGCTGTTCACCTGCTTGGGAGGGCTGTAGCGCGCCTCGGATCCCGATGCTTCAACCCCGTGCTGTACCGCTTCGAGCACGTGTTCGCCGATCTGATAAAAAACGACACCGATTTATGCGGTTTTGAGTACCGCAACAAGAAGAGGATGGAGCGGGAGGTCAAGAGGATGGAGAGGTTCATCGCGGCGAGCTGCAATTTGTATCAGGAGGTGGAGATACTCGCGGAGATGGAGAATGATTTGAGGAGGATGCAGGCGATTCCGGAGATGGGTCGTCAGGGTTGCAGTTTGGGGAATTTTAAAAAGAGGGTTTCGTGGCAGCGGCAGGCCGTGAAGAGCCTGCAAGATGCATCTGTATGGAATCGAAGTCATGATTTCGTCGTCCGGATTCTTGCTAGGGCTTTGTTCACAATTGTGGCCAGGATTAAGCTTGTTTTCGGATTTGATCGCAAGGATGATGCTTATGCCGCTAAAACCACGGGGAATCTCTCCAACTTCTACAACTCTGTAAGTGGAATTTTACAGTCTTCGTTCCTTCACGCATCGAATAGGAAAGGCATAAGAAGTTTTGCATCTGGTCCTCTCGTGAATCATGGTAACTCCAAATCCTCTCCACTTGCTGGTTTTCATAAGCAAAACAATACTGCAAGAATAGATAGGGATGAGATAGAAGATGAGAGTGAACCTCAACCGAACGTTTTCAATATGAAGTTATCTCTGTCTCTGTTCGGCTCCAAACGCAAGTTACTGAATGCTCCACCATCGACGCTGGGAGCTGCTTCTTTAGCTCTGCATTACGCAAATGTGATCATTGTAATCGAAAAGCTTGCCGCTTCCCCGAATTCAATCGGGCCTGATGTTAGAGATGAATTGTACAGAATGCTGCCCAGTAGTATAAGAACTTCCCTTAAGACGAGGCTGAGCTCTTATGCAAAGAATTTAGCTTCATCTGTTTATGATCCAACCCTTGCAGCAGAATGGAGTGATGCCATGATAAATATTTTGAATTGGTTGTCTCCCCTAGCACATAATATGATTAAGTGGCAATCAGAGAGGAATTTTGAGAAGCAGAATTTGGTTTCAAGTACAAATGTTCTTTTAATCCAGACTCTTTATTATGCAAATCAGGAGAAGACAGAGGCTGCAATAACAGAGCTGCTTGTTGGTTTGAATTATTTATGGAGATACGGTAGGGAGCTTAATGCAAAATCTGTACTTGATTGTGTTTCCCGCAGAGCATTAATGGCTGGTGAAAGAAATAGAGATTTATAGATATTGTTGGCCAAGTAAAACTGTTACTTAGACATGGCTTTTTCCATGCGTTGATGCACTGTTGATGAGGAATAGAAAATGGTCTGCAAGATGGTGGCTTTAAGTTGAAAGTCAATATATTGATTGAGTCGAGGCAAGTTTGTGTTGTGTTTAAGTGATTGACTTGGATTCAGTTTTCAGACATATTTGAATCCGAAACTCTTAATTTTGGATTTTTTTTTAAAATTCTGAGGATGATTTATATGTATATATATTACAACAGCATCTTCCAAATCGATCTGGTTCAGCCAATCGACCCAAGTTCTTCCCACAACCTCATGTTGCTATATCTCCAAATTAGAAAATTTAGGGCAGTGAGAAGGAGCAAGCAATAATGGACATGAAAGAGAGAGGGATGAAGGGTTGAGGAAGGCAAGTACAGTGACAGAAAAGAGGGAGAGAGATCCAGTGAGTGGTTATCAATAATAAATCCTCTATCTTCTGCAACAGGAAAGCTGCGACCTTTTATGTTTTTCGCTCAACAACTGCAGTAGAAGGTGACTTACAAAAGAAGAAGAAGAGTTTCACATGATTGTTCCCTTCAGTTTCTCCGTTTGTATTATAAAGTAAAGCCCAATGTTGTTCTCTTTTTTAATGGTCATGATTTGGGTTGTAATCGAGCTGAGTCGAGTAGACTATGTCATGGGGACTTTGCTTCATTTTAAGTTTGAGCTTGAGACGAGCTTCCAAAATATGTTTATACTTTGGTTTGCTTAAAAATTTTAATGTTTATGCTTGATTTATACTTGGCTTGTTTTTAGTTAAAAACCTAAAAAATTAAAATGAATGCTTATATATTTGATTTGCACATAATTTTTCATATAAAACTAGTAAATTAAGTTTTAATTTTGTTGGCTTGCAAGCTTACAAGCTGAGCCTAGGCAAGGTTGAGTTTGAGCTCGAGCATATGACTCGTGGAACTTGGACTTGCGAACTTATCAATGAGTCAAGCTCGAGCCAGCTCGGCAGACTTACAACCCAAAGTCATAACAACTTAGCGGTTTATGTGGTTGAGATTAATCATGTTGTGCAACTTTTTTTTTTTTTTTGTTAAATGCTAGTCCTAAAAAATTTCTAAAGGTTCTTGAATTGTTAAAATATATGAATATAGGATTTTTTTTTTTTTGGAATAATTACATACAAACTTCTCAGGCATTGATATTTACAAATTAATCACCTATGTGATTTTTTTAAACTATAGAACCGATATATTTACATGTGCCAAGTTCAAACTATTGAGAATTCGATAAAAATGAAGCATATGGGTTGGGGTTTTATCATGAATTTTGATATTTGAGTGAGAATTTGAAGAATGGATTAAAGAGGGGCTGATTTGTAAATAGTAATTTTCAGGTGGTTTGTATGTAACTACCCCTTTCTTTTTTATTTATATGAATATATTATTTACGCTGCATGTTCTCATTTAGATGGAGAAAAACAGAAATAAACCAGTAATTTTCTCAATTTATATTTTTAGTTAGTATTTCAGTAAATGACTTTGTTTATTGGTAATCTCCATTAAATAAAATTAATTTTTTATGGGCGGAGTATTAAATGATTTATAATCTTTTGTGCTAATTATAAAGTATAAAATAGGGGGCAATCCTAGAACCATTTATTTTGAAAACATGTTCAAATGATTATTGTGATTATTTAATATTTTAATTTGTAATATATTAAATGATGATTGGTTTGAATTCCTTTGAATCAAATATGATGAAAAAAAAATTACGAGTGGTGTACCCCGATCTGTTGGTTGACATCCACTGTATAGGACTCCTTAGGTTGGGTGTTCGAATCCCCTCTAACAAAATTAGCCTTAAGGAATTAGTACTGAATTGTTAGGCACATTAAGGGTGGTCGGATGCTCGTATAATAGCCTCCTGTCATTACTTTATATATATATATATATATTATATGCTTGTGTACATTGTTTATATATTATTACATATCATTTTTTTATATTGGTTAGTCATGCTGGTTGATCCAAAAGATGACAAACTCTTTTCAGAATCAATTTTTTTTTTTTATGAATCGATAGTATGTAATAAGCCCCATTAAATATTTTTTTTTTTACATGTGAAAGTCTTATAATTTGTATACTAGGTATAACTATTATAATATAATATCTATATTGCCATTTACGCTCGACTTTTGTATCGCACAAGTGCATTTCGTCATTGAGTTTGTTTCTTGCCCAAAACATGCCACAATCAAATCATCTCCACTCCATGGATATGTGTTAGCCAGTCAACAATGAAATAAGCTCTGCAGACAGAGACTCTTTGGTTTGCTAAGAATGAAATGCAATGTAAAAGACTTACATAGTACTATGACTATAATGTTTTTGAAATAATTTTTAGTTGTTTGATTCAGTGTAAAATATACTTAGGATTTTATATTTTTTAGTTTGGTTTGAAGTAGATAGTAAATAATCTGTTTACATGGCGCGGTGCACGGCAGACGACATTTCAGGTGGCGACGCAGCGGAAGCGATGGGCAGCAGCGGGCGCCAATGCTAGGAGGCGGTGGCAGCTTGCCTTTATCATTTTACATAAATGATGTAATTCAAATTTAACTAAATCGACCAAATTCTAAATTCAGTCAAAGTAAGCTACGGTATAAACTTCAAATTCATTAAAATTTTATATTGTATTTATAAATTTTCATACCAAACACAGAATTTTCTCAAATTTGTCCAGAAACTTTACAGTACACCACTAATTCACTCAACCAAACGACCCCATAATGATTGTCAGTGTAGCTTACACCATAAGATTGCATATTACTCTAATGCCCAGCTTTCCGCCAACAATAAATAAATAAATAAGCTAGCAAGCACCTATTATAGTTGAAGCCAAGCCCTTTAACAATGGCTACTTTGTAAGCTTTTGTTCAACACTAATCTTTGAGAAAACAAAAGGAAATTTAAGTACATACCACTCAAATTCTTATGCCCATGTATATAACACCTAAACTTTCACATTTCCATTTATAGTTCTCAAAATTTTAAGATCACAAAAAAATACACCATCATTATTAAATTTTTAAAAAAGAAATACATTTTTATGCATAGTTGTATGACACCAAAGTTTTACGAGTATAAATACTAAACTCAAGAAATATCACACAACAACAATCGAACGCAAATACAAATCCATTTTACCATTCAGCATTTTCATACCTTAATACTATATCATCAACAGACACTCAAAAGTTCAAAGAAACACAGGAGGATCTTTAACAGAGCACGTGTATTCATTCCTTCTAAGCTTTGAAACATTAGTGAAATAATGGTTTAGTTACAATCTGTTCTGAGTTCATCAAGCCGATGAGTTTTTGTTCTGATTTAGAGAGAGGGGGAGTTGAGGATTTACCTGCACTAGAAGCCCCTATTTATCTCTTCAGTGGGGGCTGCAATCACAAAAATTGCAGAAAAATATGTTTTTTTTTTAAACAAAAAAGGAAGAAAAGGTTAAAGGGATGTGCAGCTTCAGTTCTGCTGCAGCTTAAGTTCTTCAATGGCACAAACCACACGAAAGAATCAGAAGATGGAGGATGGTAGCTTGGGAGATACTCGATCAGCCACTCTTCCATACTGTAAACAGAAATCAACTCTTAGTTCTTTGGTATTCCATCATAATTGATTAGCAATGTATTATGTGAGCTCAGATGATTTAATTGATTAAAATTTTAAGGTACATTTACATGCATGCCACCTAATTCCTGTGTATCTAACACCTATACCTTGATTGCTACATTAATACCACCCAAATTAGCCATATCACAGAAAAATTTTAACTTTTAAAAGTGAAAAAAACTGTTTCATGTATATATATAAGGGGAAGTGTAAAAATTGAAGTTTAGGTGTTAGATATGAAAACACATAAAATTTGAGTGGGTATGTATGTAAATTTTCCAAAATTTAAAAGTTGTCATGGAGATCTTGTGATCAAATCCTGCTTAACATTGAATTTATGCTCTATTACTCTACTAAAATTGTAGAACAGAGAAATTTTGATTGAAGTGTGGAACAGAGAAAAACTCTCAATTACTATGGTTCTAACAACGGTAATGTACGTTCAATACAATTGCACTATTTGTTATCAGAATTGTTGGAATAAAAAATCACATGGGATTGCTACTCTCTCTCTCTCTCTATCTCTATCTCTCTATGTCTCTATCTCTCTATCTCAGTTTTTTAATCTTGGTGCCAAACTGCCAATACATCAAAAAAGTTTTTTGGGCAAATAAATTGGGTATTGTAGCCTTTGTCCATACAAATAAGATCAATGGTGTTAACCATTCCAATCATAATCAATGGCGTTAACCATTCTTTAATTCTGTACGTTCTATCTCTCTCTCTCTAAACAGAATGTAAGAGAGAGAGAGAGAGAGAACACATAGACTTGAGGAAATATTGAAATTATATAATGGCATAATTTAGCGTACCTTTTCTTGCAAGTACTTATCACGTATTGCAGTGAGGACGGAACTGCAGCAATTCTGCTGCAAATCTTGCATAGCCAGAACGACGGGTTGAAGATCTGAAGCTTTGTATGAGGTGTAGTACTCAAGTGTGCGATTCTAAATAGAAGCAATAACTACACTCACCAGTTGCAATAGGGAGACGCTGAAAAATAGAAAAGGATATTAAAGATGAGAGATTGTACCCATGGGTGATCAGACTGATCCAATGTCCATCTAGCAAGAAATACAGCAGATGCAGCTATAACTGAAGGAAGAAACTTTAAGAAGCTATATTCGACCAACGTCAACTCCGCCAAGTAATTCGCTGAATATCCTAAAGTAGTCGAAGGAACCTGCAAATTTGACAAAAAAAGATGAGACTCGAGAGTCCCACATTTTTTTCCATGCAAAATCCATCAAAAAAATATAAGTGGTAAACAAAGAATAGCACTATAAGTGGTAAAGGAGTCATGTTTCTCATAAATTTTTTTAAAGATTATTATAATATTCCGCAAGCCAAAATCATGATGAAAGTAAACATAAATTTTTTGTAAGATTAGTATAATTTTTTTGTAAGATAGTGTTGGCATAGCTCCAGTGGCGGACAAAATTAGATAGAGTCGGCTTAGATGGTTCGGTCACATTAAACGCCAACCATCTGATGAACCGGTAAGGAGAGTTAATGTTTTAGATTCAACTTATATTAAGAAAGACACAGGCAGACCTAGAAAGACTTGAGCATATTGTATAAAAAATGATTGTAATTTATCATAATTAAATGAAAATATGACACTCAATAAGACTCAATGGAGAAAAAGGGTTCAGAATGAAAATATGGCACTCAATAAGACGCAATGGAGAAAAAGGATTACTGTAGGTGACTCCACATAGTGTGATAAAGGCTCTTTATTGTTGTTGTTGTTGTTGTAGTATAAATTTTTTAGATGCATTTAAGTTACCTGGATCTGGTAGTTGAATAACTACTATAGCTGAAGTTTAGTATCAAATTTTTAGATTCTGAATTTAAATGGACTGTACACTCATTTCTAACCAAACACAAAGTATGTTCTTAAAATAGGATCGCATCTTAAGAACAATCTTATTTTTTATGCGCTGTAAACCCCCAAATTGTTACATGTCATTAATCTCCAATCAAACCTTCACACATTCCACATTGAATTATATTTATTATTTGATTATACAAAGTTTGCTAATTTTTCCTGCAAATTTAAATTCATATAAACTTCTGGGTCACAATGTGTCATATGATTTGCATGGGTGTCAAAAAAATTTGCCTGCACTTAAAGAGTGTGCAATTATTTTGTTGGGAAGTTTTGGTTTATGACTTAATTAAAACAATTAATTTTGACTATAAAATTCAAAAATCAAGTAGACCAAATTACTTTTCAAACTAAACTCAAATTGAACTNCTTTTGTTGGGAAGTTTTGGTTTATGACTTAATTAAAACAATTAATTTTGACAATAAAATTCAAAAATCAAGTAGACCAAATTACTTTTCAAACTAAACTCAAATTGAACTTTGATTAGTTTGGATCAATTTTGAATGAATCAAAATAAAAATTAGATCTAATAGTCAAACTATTTATTTAAATTTAAATAACATATATTAAAAAGAATATTAACTAATTTAAATAAAATTTAATTTTGACATGAGGACTACGTAATATTAATATAAATTTTATATTGCTTGTTCATTGATTCAATATTTAAAGAAATTAATATATTTTGATATTTGTTTGATCGATTTTACAAAAGCAAAAAAATGAATCAATACAAAAAAAAAAAATCAAAGAAAGCCAAAATTATAACAAAAAATAGAACTGATTCTTTAACATCTTTAATCAAACTAACTAAATAAAATCACTTCGATTTTTTTATTTCATCCAAACACTGCACATCCCTAAGTATACAATATACACTTGGAATATAAACATGCATCAGAAGATTGGCTAATCTTCTGGTAGGGGTTGGGTTTTAACCCAATTTACAAAAGNTATGAATCAAAATAAAAATTAGATCTAATAGTCAAACTAATTATTTAAATTTAAATAACATATATTAAAAAGAATATTAACTAATTTAAAATAAAATTTAATTTTGACATGAGGACTAAGCAATATTAAAATAAATTTTATATTGCTTGTTCATTGATTCAATATTTAAAGAAATTAATATATTTTGATATTTGTTTGATCGATTTTACAAAAGTAAAAAATTGAATCAATACAACAAAAAAAAAAAAATCAAAGAAAGCCAAAATTATAACAAAAAATGGAACTGATACTTTAACAACTTGAATCAAACTAACTAAATAAAATCAATTGATTTTTTTATTTCATTCAAACACTGCACATCCCTAAGTATACAATATACACAAGGAGTATAAACATGCATCAGAAGGTTGGCTAATCTTTTGGTAGGGGTTGGGTTTTAACCCAATTTACAAAAGAGAGAATTAAGGTTTTTTGGATTCTAATAGTAGCTGAGGCTTTCAAGGTCACAGCCATGATATTCCGACAACTAAAAGATTTTTTCAAAAAAATCTATAGAAACACCACTGTAAAGATTTAACTCAAGTAAAGTGTATTAAAGATGAAAATCAAAAAGTACCTTTCTTAGAAAAATATATTCAACATAGGTGGGTGAGTAACTTTGATAAACTTTTTAATGAAGTTTCTGAAAATATGATCGACCTTAGTGATCTAATATCGTGAATAATAATAAAACGTTTCATTTTTACCGTCGTATTAGTAAAAAAGAAGTTGACGAGGCTTAAAAGAAAACCAAGAGTGGAAAGTCTGTAGGACCTGATGATATCCCAATTGAAGTGTGGAAATAATTGGGAGATTTGGGAGTTTCTTGACTTACTAAACTCTTTAATATTATTTTAAAAACTAAAAAAGATGCCTAAAGATAGAACGAAGAGTAATTTGGTCCTCGTTTTTAATAATAAAGGGGATGCACAAGAGTGTGCAAATTATAGAAGAATTAAGTTGATGTGTCATACTTTAAAATTATGGGAGAGGGTAATTGAACATAGGTTAAGATATTACAAAGATTTCTCATAATCAATTTGCATTTATGTCAGGCAGGTCTACTATGGAAGCTATACCTATGAAAATTTCTCATAATGAATTTGGATTTATGCCTGGCAGGTCTACTATGGAAGCTATACATTTATTGTGAGGTTTGATGACGGGCAAGTCTACTATGGAAGCTATACATTTATTGAGAGGTTTGATGGAAAAGTTCAGAGATAATAAGTCTACTATGGAAGCTATACATTTATTAAGAAGTTTGATGGAGAAGTACAGAGACAATAAGGAGAATCTACATTTGATTTTTATTGATTTAGAAAAAGCTTACGATAAGATTCCAAGAGATATCCT
>JXCR01147120.1:38456-66593 GCA_002079205.1 Phalaenopsis hybrid cultivar
GTGTTGATATGACTTATATTCAAGTCATTAAAGATATGTATACTAGAGTTGTTACTTGTGTTCAAACTGAAGGAGGATTGACAAAATATTTTCCTATTTCTGTTGGATTACATCAGGATTCGGCTTTAAGCCCAAATCCTTTTGCTTTAGTTATGGATGGTCTTACTGGACATCTACAGGAGGATGTACCCTTCTAGTGGATAAAACGAGAGAAAAAGCCTAGGAAAAACTTGAATTATGGAGGTCTACATTGGAGTCTCTTCTCATGGATAAAACGAGAGAAAAAGCCCAGAAAAAACTTGAATTATGGAGGTCTACATTGGAGTCTCCTTCGTTTAAGTAGAACTAAAACTGAATACATGGAATGTAATTTTAGTAGTAATAGCTCTAGTGACAGAAGTGTGATTTTGGGTGATCAAATTATTAAAAGGTGTGAACGATTTAGATATCTTGGGTCCGTTGTCCAAAGCGATGGTGATATAGATGGGGATGTTAATAGTAGAATTCAAGTTGGTTGGTTGAAGTGGAGGAATGCTTCGGGCCTTTTGTGTGATAGAAAAGTACCGCTAAGACTGAAAGGAAAATTTTATAAGACGGTGGTGGGACCTGCAATGCTCTATGGCGCTAAATGTTGGCCTTTAAAAGAGAAGCATAATAATAAGTTAGGTGTTGTCGGGATGAGAATGATTAGGTGGATGAGTGGCTTTACACTTAGAGACAAAATGTGAAATAGCCTTTTGTGTGATAGAAATGTACCGCTAAGACTGAAAGGAAAATTTTATAAGACGGTGGTGAGAGCTGCAATGCTCTATGGCGCTGAATGTTGGCCTTTAAAAGAGAAGCATAATAATAAGTTAAGTGTTGTCGAGATGAGAATGATTCATGTTGGCCTTTAAAAGAGAAGCATAATAATAAGTTAAGTGTTGTCGAGATGAGAATGATTATGATGAGTGGCTTTACACTTAGAGACAAAATGCGAAATGAATATATTCGTGATAGGGTTGGTGAGAGGTGGGGTGGCTTTACACTTAGAGACAAAATGCGAAATGAATATATTCGTGATAGGGTTGGTGTAGCTTCCGTGACGGACAAAATTAGAAAAAGTCGTCTAAGATGGTTTGGTGACATTAAACGTCGACCATTTGATGATCCGATTAGGAGAGTGGATGTTTTAGATTCGACTTGTGTTAAGAAAGACAAAGGTAGACCTAGGAAGACTTGGGTTTATTCTATTAAAAATGATCTTAGTTTACTAGAACTAAATGAAAATATGACACTAAATAGGACACAATAGAGAAAAAGGATTCATGTAGCCGACCCCACATAGTGGGATTAAGGTTTTGTTGTTGTTGTTATTGTTGTATAGAAACATCACTGAATATCCGTCCAATTAGCCAGGACATGCCTAACATGGATATTGAGGGGTGATTAATTTTTTTTTGTTATANAAAGGCCTTTCAAACTCCTCTGAGAGCTTCCTTGAGGGACCCTTAGCACATCCCAATTCATTTCCCCCTCTCAATTCTACCACATAAAGTCAATTTTGAGCTCAAACCCTTGCCCGAAACTAGGACAAAATCCAATCTCAAGCTACACAGCACCAAACCCCAAATTAATTGGCTCTACACCTTTACAAGAGTGAAAGAAGCCAAAGCCCCATCANGATAAATTTGGCGTCTTTTTTAACCAATGCCGAAAAAGGCTGACACCTACCTGAGAGGTTAGAAATAAAGTGTNTCAATTTGATTTTGTCCAACTAAACCTTGGTCCAATTTGGTCAATTTGACCATCTTTGACAAAATCCCNCAATCCAATCTTTATATGAGGTTGAACCCCTAATAAGTGTGTAGGTGGACTAGTTCCACCTGGGCATTGTATAAAGTNTTTGAGATTTTTCACTTCTTTTGACGCTTCATTAATGTTGTCTCATAGGCCCCAAGTGCGGATAGGGTGTCGCCATTCGGGACACGATGATCCACAATCTATCCTTACTGCCCAATTAGGCTTTGGAAGCAAAGTGTAGACCCTATGAATCGACTTTGTTGTTTCATAGTCCACGTTCGCCGATGAGCTGTTACCCTTTTGGGATCTGAGAGACTCACTCTCTGCCCTTTAGCTTAACAAGAGCTTTGAAGGCATCAGGACGCTCCTATGAGAGAATCATCCTTTGTGACACCCCCTCACTAGCCATCACATAAATGTAAGTAGGAGTGCTCTAATCGAGAGTATTTTTGGGCTTTCCCCAAGATGTAATTAAGCCAAAAGGATACTTTCCTTTAGTAGTTGGTCTTGACCCTAGAACAAAACATTCTTTTGATTCTATAATACTTTAGTAGCTTATGTGGGTGTTCTTTTGTGGATATCTGGTTTAAAGTGTCGCGATCCGATCTTGTTCGGACGTACACCTTTGACCTGTCGCATGAATTTTACCTCACATAAGCTCTTTAGGCCCTTTTTCAAATTTTTTTTGCTTAGTCTTAATCTTATTCCCATCTTTTCTTATCCCTCCTCTACTCTCAGTTGTTCATACAATTCAAGTAAGAGGGTTTGTTGAAAAAGGAAATCCTAAGGTAATGACTAGGTAGGCTGAGGACTATGAGTTACAAAAACAACATCACTTAGACTTTTCTTACCATAAGAATTATTTTAAGAGTATAAAAATTACATTTTTATTATTAATATTCATCATGTTTTAAAACATATTTTAAAACTAGTGCATCTATAACTTAAGAACACATATAAGGTCAAATCGCTTAAAACTTTTGCATGCATAAAATTGCATTTAGTTGCACTTATTAGTATTTATGAATCCTTAGGATGGGGTGAGGATCAATGACGCCATCAAAAACATACATCATCTTTAGACACACTATTGCACACACTTAAATTTTGTGTTAGGATTTCAAGATGCTTGCAAGAATATGTTAGGGTGTAGTTAGGTTTTCCATATGCATCAGCTATTGTTGATGGTTTTGTGTTGCCTTTATGTGTTTACCAAGTTTGTGGCTTATGCACTAGCAGATTAAGTCGTTCTTCTTGCATGGAACCATTTCCAACTAGGAGGGATTGTAGTGATTTTATTTAACACGGTTTCTGCATGTGCTTCTTAGCCTTCCTCTTACCTGATATGGTTCGTTATACATTGCAAGTATATAATCTTTGATAAACTCTATTTTGCAGGTTGAATCTTTAATTTTGGACTTTTCCAAACAGCGTGCCATCGGCAATGAGTAGTTTGTTCATGTCTCATACCTTAATTGATTTTTTATTCTTGTATAGAATTAGGAGTAAGTGTGAATAAATGAAGTATGACTGCATTTTTCTTTTTTTGAGGATATATTGCCGACCAGTGACATCAACCTTTTATCACTTATATATATGGCTTATTTACTTTGCAGAGTGTTGACAATTACTCTTTCTTATGACTGTAGTTTGTTTGGGATGCTCTTTGCATATGTTATGTAGGCTCTTTAAGGATATAAAAAAAGTTTTTATAAATGCCTAATAATAAAGTATTGTGCTTAAACAAAATTTAGGATTAAATATATATCATTTTAAAATGAGTTTTTGCTTTTTAATTTTTATTTTCCTATGTGACCTTTGGGTCGATTTTAAATTGTCTTGCATAACACAAATATATCTCAAGTCATACTATAGAGCCTTCATATTAGGCTTTTTTAGAAAACTACATCATATTTACAGGTTCTGAGGAGAATCCCTTATGTTTTCTTCAATCTGGCTGGTCAAGCATACTATTTTTGTTTAGGTGATTCTCTAGCACAACTAGAGTGTTAGAGGCTCCCTGACACATATGTGGTGTGTGTCCTTTGTGGGATGATTTTCTGCATTATAGTTGTACCTCTCTTTACCCTGCATTCCAGAGGCATCCTCACAGCTTTCTCAGTTGGCATAAGTCCTACTTCGACCAATTTTACTTGTAGAGGGTCATAGGGGTTAAGGATTTCTTTTCTTTGATCTTAGAGCTATTGATGTCTCCGTAGACAACGTAACACGTGGGATATTGACAAGAGGTCTCTGATCAGGTCGGGTCGACTACCTTCATGGCCAGGGAGACTTAGGTTTTTAATACATTAGTATGACATATCCGTGGAATCTTGACCCCGCTATCTCTACCCGATTAGGACTCAATACCTTTTCTCTTGGTACACCTCCTTTGAGCCCTTTCTACCCCTTTGATACCCCATTGATGTCGTCTCGTAGGTCACGATTATCGACAAGCCATAACTTGTTTGGGATATGGTGATTGACTCTCTGCTCTATGGCCTGATTTGGCCTTAAAGCATAGTGTAGACCCTATTGAGACGATTCAACTATTCTTTTGACACTCATTTAACTAGTTATCACAAAATGTAAGTAGGACCTTTGTTATGAGAGTATCTTGGGTTCCTCAAAGATGTAATTAACAAAATAGATACATTACTTGAGAGTTACTCTCGATCCTAGAACAAAGAATATTTTTTTGGTTCTCTAATTATGGGTTGCTTATGTAGGGATTCTCTTCGTGGATAATGTGTTTCAAGTTATTTTGATAAGGTCTTGTTCTAAACATACACTCTTGGCCTATCACATGAAGTTTATCCTACATACGTTCTTCATGATTAAATTTGAAAATTTGTTCGTCTGGTGTATTCGTCTTATTTCCTTATTATTCGATCCATCCTTTTTTCAGAATCGTTTCGACGGTTTAAGAAAGAAAGCTATTTGGAAAAGAGAATCATAAGACAAGAATTAAACAAACTAGTGACTCTAAACCCTAAAAAAGAACAAAAAACAGTCATTAATTTAAATCTAAATCCTCTCCAATATCAAGCCTAGGCCTAGGCCTAACTCTCAACTTGTGCCCATATTTCATATAAAAAAAATTGGGGTCTTTTTATAACATTATTGAGTGACAATTCCATAAGTATAGAANATCCTTTGTGGGATGATTTTCAGCATTCTAGTGGTACCTCTCTTTACCCTACATTCCAGAGGCATCCTCGCAACTTTCTCAGTTGGCATAAGTCCTGCTTCGACTAATTTTACTTGTAGAGGGTCATAGGGGTTAAAGATTTTATTTCTTTAATCTTTGGGCTATTGATGTCTCAGTAAACAATGTAACATGTGGGATATTGACAATAGATCTCTGGTCAGGTCGGGTCGACTACCTTCATGGCCTGGGAGACTTAGGTTTTTAATACATTAGTATGACATATCCGTGGAATCTTGACCCCGCTATCTCTACCCGATTAGGACTCAATACCTTTTCTCTTGGTACACCTCCATTGAGCCCTTTCTACCTCTTTGATACCCCCATTGATGTCGTCTCGTAGGTCACGATTGTCAACAAGCCAGAACTTGTTTGGGATATGGTGATTGACTCTCCGCTCTATGAAACATAGTGTAGACCCTATTGAGACGACCCGACTATTCTTTTGACACTCGTTTAACTAGTTATCACAAAATGTAAGTAGGACCTTTCTTATGAGAGTATTTTGGGTTCCTCAAAGATGTAATTAACATAATAGATACATTACTTTGAGAGTTACTCTTGACCCTAGAACAAAGAGTATTTTTTTTGTTCTCTGATTATGGGTTGCTTATGTAGGGATTCTCTTCGTGGGTAATGTGTTTCAAATTATTTTGATAAGGTCTTGTTCTAAACATATACTCTTGGCCTATCACATGAAGTTTATCCTACATACGTTCTTCATGGTTAAATTTGAAAATTTGTTTGTCTGGTGTATTCGTCTTATTTCCTTATTATTCGATCCATCCTTTCTTCGGAATCGTTTCGACGGTTCAAGAAAGAAAGCTATTTGGAAAATAGAATCATAAGGCAAGAATTAAACAAACTAGTGACTCCGAGTTAAAAAGAACAAAAAACAGTCATTACTTTAAATCTAAATCCTCTCCAATTTCAAGCTTAGGCCTAACTCTCAGCTTGAGCCCATATTTCATATAAAAAAAATTGGGGTCTTTTTATAACATTATTGAGTGACAATTCCATAAGTATAGAAAAATTTACAAAACACTCATGAGTGATCTATATAAATTCATTTTATTATAAATTATTCTTCCAATGTTTAAGTAACATCCTTGATATTGTATGATTTTGTAGTTATTGTATTTCATTCATCAAAATGCTCAATTCGAATACATTGCATGCAAGATTTGAAGATTGCTCGACTTTNTATGATTTTGTACTTATTGTATTTCATTCATCAAAATGCTCAATTCGAATACATTGCATGCAAGATTTGAAGATTGCTCGACTTTTTAGTTAATATTTTGAATAATGTAACCATTTTTATTTTGACTTATTCTAACTCAAATCAAACAATTCAAGGCGTTGTGGATGAGCGTCATACAACATGAAATATGTATTTATTTTCTTGTCTTAATGTATTGAAAGGAATACAGATGGAGAGAAAAAATGTTGGGGCTCTCTTTTTCCACAAAAAAAAACTCGCTCTCTCTCTCTCTCTCTCTTTATCTCTCGCTCTAAAAGAAAACATTGCAATTCGAGAAACCTCCTCGAAGCCGTTTTTTTCCTGATGACGGGGTTTCTAACTTATTAGTTACACCGGATATTCTCCTAATCATCATATTTATCTACTTTTTGTCCATTTTCTACCTAAATATAAGGCAGTTCAAGAGTTGCATGTACTCACGGATGATACGAGACCTTATATTCTAAAAATATTCAACATTTATCAACTTTAAATTGTTGAATATATTTGATTTTTANAAAAGGAATACAGATGGAGAGAAAAAATGTTGGGGCTTTCTTTTTCCACACAAAAAAAAAAACTCGCTCTCTCTTTATCTCTTGCATTAAAAGAAAACATTGCAATTCGAGAAACCTCCTCGAAGCCGTTTTTTCCCTGATGACAGGATTTCTAACTTATTAGTTACATCGGATATTCTCCTAATCATCATATTTATCTACTTTTTGTCCATATTCTACCTAAATATAAGGCAGTTCAAGAGTTGCATGTACTCACGGAAGATACGAGACCTTATATTCTAAAAATATTCAACATTTATCAACTTTAAATTGTTGAATATATTTGATTTTTATTCAACTCAATAATACATAAGTTAACTCATCAATATGCTTAAGCTATTTACATAATTAAAAAAGAGGTGTATAATCAGTATCATCTCATCAATTATTAATTATTAATTATTAAGTATGAGTACATTTAAATACACGCCAATAACGTGATCATAATAATCTCACTCACTCAAACGTAAACTATTACGTCCGCACCACTGATTGTTCGAACGATGACGTCGCACCGCTTGCACACTAGTAGGGCTGCAAACGACCCGAGCTTGAGCGAGCTCAGGCTTGGCTCCTGTTCGGCTCGTTCGAAATAGCTCGTGTTCGAAATCGGCTCGNTACATAATGTAAACCCTATTTAATTTCTTATATTAAATAGGGGAACTTGTCGGCCAATATATTGTTTCTATTTAATTCCTTATATTAAATAGGGGAACTTGTTGGCCAATACATTGGTTTCGCAGACTCTATTTAATTCTTTATATTAAATAGGGGAATTTGTCGGCCAATACATTGGTTTCGCAGACCTGAATGTAATAATTTTCTTTAGTTTATTTGATCGAGCCTCACCCTCAATTCTTGTGTTTATCCTATGTCATAACTTTCTTTAGTTTATTTGATGGAGCCTCACCCTCAATTCTTGTGTTCATCCTTCGGCGAGCCGCACTCTCAATTCTTGCGTTCATCCTTCGGGATAGATACATGATTTGAGAAAGGCGCTCTTTCATCTAAACTATGAAAATTATGGAGTCAGTTTGACTTCATTTTTTTCAAAACCCTTTTTTTTTAACGTCCTTCCGAAGCAATTATGGAGTCAGTTTGACTTCATCTTTTTCAAAACCCAACTTTTTTTTTAATGTCCTTCCTAAGAGGGGCAACGGGATTTCAATTCCGATGACTGACAGCTTCTTACGGAAAAACTCCACACCAAAAATAGTGCCGACAGCTTCTGGCGACTCTGCTGGGGACTGCTTCTCTTCATTAAAATCAAGAAAATATTGTCTTCATATGTCAGTAATGTGTTCATATCCCTCTTGGACCAAATTACCCTTCTTCTGTTGGCATACTTTACTCATTTCTGGCTTGGGAAAGTACGGTCAACTCTTTTGACCTATAGAATCATTTGTTTAACTATCCTGAGACAGAGTGATTCAGAAGGTCATTAAGGACATTCTGATCTTTGTATGAGGTCGGATCCCCAATAAGTGTGTAGGTGAATTAGTTCCACCTGGGCATTGTATAAAATAGGCCCCGCACTCGGTCCTAAAATATTTTGCAAAATTAAACACTACACAAATTTTGAAAATTTTAAAAGGTTTTTAGACCTTTTGTTAGTTTTAATGTTCGCACTAAAACTACAATACTTTGGCCATATAACTAATTCNATTTAAAAAAAAAATGTCCTTCCAAAGCGGGCAACGAGATTTCAATTCTGATGACCGACAGCTTCTTACGGGCAAACTCCACACCAAAAATACTGCCGACAGCTTCTGGCGACTCCGTTGGGGACAGCTTCTCTCTTCATTTAAATCAAGAAAAAACATACATCGGTAATGTATTCATGTCCCTCATGAATCAAGATTACCTTTCTTCCTTTGGCATACTTTACCCATTTCTATCTTGGGAAAGTACTATCAACTCTTTTGACCTTCAGGATCATCTGTTCAATCATCTTTGGATAGAGCAATTCAGAAGGCCATTAAGGACATCCTGATTTTCATATGGGGTCGGACCCCCAATAAGTGTGAAGGTGGACTAGTTCCACCTGGGCATTGTATAAAGTGGGTCCTGCACTGAGCCCTAAACTTTGCATTTTTGTCTCAATTTGGGAATGATCTTGCTTTTCTGGGTCCCGTACTGGGTCCTAAAATATTTCAATTTTGCAAATTGAACTAATACTATATAAAATTGAAAATTTTGAATTTTTTATCTGGTCCTTAGACTTCTGTGTTGTTAGCTTTAGTGTTTGCACTAAAACTACAACACTTTGGCCATATAACTAACCCCAGACTTTCTTTTGCTTTAGTGTTTGCACTAAAACTACAACACTTTGGCTATATAACTAACCCCAGCCTTTATTTTGTAAAGTTGCTGCAATGACCAACCCAACGCTAACATTCACCTGCAACCTGCCAACAAGCCGTGAGGCCCGCAATGTTGCTACTACCATCAAGTTTGGAACAGGATTTGGAGATCTTGAGGTCATCCTCGGGAAGGCTCCTTTTGTTGTTGTAAAAGTTGCTGCTCAAGAAGTACAAGAACCTGCTGCTGAATTCAATTTGAATTCTACTGATGATTTTCCAGTACACAAGAAAACCAAGACTTCTGCTACTGTCACCATGACGCCAACAAAGACAGTTGTCCCTACCACTAAAGGAAAAGAAATCATGATAATAATCCAATTGAAGGATTAACTGCTGTACCTTCAACTTTTGAAATCGGATCAAGTTCAAAGACTGTACCATTAACCCGATCTCAGAAGAAGAACCGCAGTAGGAAAGCCCGAAAAGCGGCTAAAAGACAGATCCCTGAGAAAATATCTACTGAAGAAGACGTAATAGGAAAGCCCGAAAAGCGGCTAAAAAGCAGATCTCTGAGAAAATTCCTACTGAAGAAGGACCTTATGAAAAGGAGGAAGAATTATCAGAAATCTATCCGATGTTGAGAAGAGGTAAATTCTATCCTCTTATGANCGCTCTTTTATTTAAACTATGAAAATTATGGGGTCAGTTTGTCTTCATCTTTTTCAAAACTAAAATTTTTAACGTCCTTCCGAAGCTGGTAACGGGATTTCAATTCTGATGACCGACAGCTTCTTACGGGCAAACCCCACACCAAAATTAGTGCCGACAGAGGTTCCATAAATATGATTTTGGTCGATTTCATTGTCCCAATTGTCCTTTACGCAGTTGATGTCGAAGGGAACATAGTTCAGGTGAAGGCTTCAAAGGAAACGGGCGAGTCAGATCCAAATGGTTTTTTGTACAGGCTAGAAAGCGAAAGTTCAAAACTTCCCATATCAGGAAAGTAGGGTTTATCTTTTTACTACTCCAATCAACATAAAGGGACATTAACAGGATTAATGTTAGTATGTCCATTCCCTCCCACCGTAATGAATGAAAGAAAAGAAAGTTTATTGTCGTCCATAATTGTTCAATATTTGAAAAGCTCATCACCTTGAAAGAAAAATTTGGATGTTTTGATAAGACTGTGACTTCAGGGGAGAATGAAATTAATGCCCTAATAACTGCTTGGAATGGGTCCTAAGTTGATTTCAAAATAAGATAGTGTTGTTGAAATACGAGTAATTAAGTTAGGATATCACGAGCCCTTTTAATTTCCTGCCACGTGACTGGGTCCTAACTTTCGAATGAGTTATAATATCCCAGAATTTGTCTTAAGAAATATTTGAGAATTATTAGTCAAGAGAGTTTGGGCATTCAAACTCTTTAAAAGAAATGTTTCACCGGATATAGTAATTCTCAGAAAATAAACGGAGCAAAAAAATGTAAGTCCCTGAGTAGGAGCTTGAGGTGAGCATAAAATAAAAAAATATTGTCTAAATTCAGACATTTAAAATCTTTAAATTGTGCTTTACCATATATAGTAATTCTCAACAAAACAAGGGGAAAATATAAAAAAAAGATTGTGTGAAAAGTTTGATCCAAAAATCAAAGCAAAAGAAGAGTCTCCCTGAGAAGAAGCTTGAAGTGGACATATAATAAAAAATTGGTGTTTGAATTCTCCCCTGATTGATAAGACTTGAAATGTTCACTTAAGAAAATTCTTCCGATATTTTATTCAAGAAAAAGTTCAACGATCCCGAGTCTTTTGGTTAGCTATTAATTGGCTCAGAAATATCTTTAGAAAACAAAAAATATTTTGATCGCACGATAGAAATTGTGAAATCTACTTAGGTCCATGAAGAAAGAATTAAGTGACGATGATATTACCACTTAAAGTAAATTCATCCCTGAAGTCATATCCTTCCACGCCTAATAAATACAACTACAATGATAATTTGAAGAACGTCAGAGCGATTTCTCAAAGACAACTTGAAAAACGTTTACAAAATCAGTGATAAGAAACGACAAATTGCTACGAACAAAATTATCAAGTTGCAGCCACTTCAGCTGTGGTGTCTTAAGAGATAATGCATCTTTATAGGTACTTGAAATAATATAATTTTGATAGCACCTTAAAGAGTGGGTTATGCTCTAACACCAATCCTTAGTCAGTGGACGATACTTCAAGAAGTACTGTGCCTCGTAATGTTTCAGAGACAGACTTGTTTTTAGAAGCATAGATGTCGGGCTTGTCTAAAAATGGGTCCAAATCCTAAAAGAAATGCAACAAAATAAAACTTAGCATCAAACAAAATAAAAGTTAACATTGAAACAAACTTTTGCATCTCATAAATTTTTGTGAATCTTTGCACAAACATTTCAATAAAATTCAACACTATACAAATTTATATAGATGTTCTCCACACCTTGGAAAATTTTCATGTTCTCTACATAAATTAAATCTCAGCAAAATTCCATATGCAATTCTCAGCAATCTCAGCACTCAGGATATGCCTTCGTTCTACTCCTTGCACTATATAGGTGTAAGACCTCCAAGTTTGTTGAGGCATCTGATTCCTACAATTTTCTTCAGGATAAGGGAGTAAACCAATAAGGTACCTGATTCCTTTCTACGCCTGAAAGGTGTAAGACCTCCAATTTTGTTGAGGCATCCAATTCCTATGATTTTATTCAGGATAATTGAGTAAACTAACTAGGTACCTGATTCATTCCCACACCGGATAGGTGTAAGACCTCCAGGTTTGTTGAGGCATCTGATTCCTATGATTTTATTCAGAATAAGGGAGTAAACCAACAAGGTACCTGATTCATACTTGCATTGGATAGCTGTAAGACCTCTCAGTTTGTTGAGGCATCTGATTCCTATGATTTTCTTCAGGATAAGGGAGTAAACCAACAAGGTACTTGATTCCTTCCCACGCTGGATACATGTAAGACCTCCAGGTTTATTGAGGCATCATATTTTTATGATTTTCTTTAGGATCAGGGAGTAAACCAACAAGGTAACTGATTCCTTCCCGCGCTGGATAGGTGTAAGTCCTCCATGTTTGTTGAGGCATCTGATTCCTATGATTTTCTTTAGGATAAGGGAGTAAACCAACAAGCTACCTGATTCCTTCCTATGTTGGACAGTTGTAAGACCTCCAGGTTTGTTAAGGCATCTGACCCCTACGATTTTCTTCAGGATAAGGGAGTAAACCAACAAGGTACCTGATTCCTTCTTGCACTGAATAAATGTAAGGCCTCCAGGTTCTGTTGAGGCATCCTATTCCTCACCTCTGAGAGAGGAGCAAGACCCCTTGTGGCATCTGACAACTATATTTTGAACAGTTAATAAGTCCTTGCAGCATGTTTGAGGCTCCTGTTCCACCCACACTAAATTAATAGAAGGGATTGGGAGGAAACCAGCAAGGTACCCAATTTCCCATGCACTGAATTAGGAGTAAGCCAACAAGGCACTCAATTCCTCCACTATCGCACTTCACACACTGGATAAGGGAGTAAACCAACAAGACACCCGATTCTTTTGTACACTGGATAAGGAGTAAGCCAACAAGGCACCTTATACCTCCGCTACACCATATTAGCACACACGGGATAAGGAAGTAAACCAACAAGGTACCTGATTCTTTTGTACACTGGATAAGGAGTAAGCTAACAAGGCACCTTATACCTCCGCTACACCGTGTTAACACACACTAGATAAGGGAGTAAACTAGAAAGGTACCTGATTCCTTCTTGCACTGGATAGGTGTAAGGTTTCCAGGTTCTATTGAGGCATATGATTCCTCACCTCTGAGAGAAAAGTAAGACCCCCTGTGGCATCCAAAAATTATCTTTGGGATAGAATAAGTCCTTGTTGCGTGTTTGAGGCTCATGTTCCACCCACACTAAATTAATATACGGGATTGGAAGGAAACCAACAAGATACCCAATTTCCCATGCACTGGATTGGGAGTAAGCCAACAGGGCACTCAATTCCTCCATTGTCTCATTGCAAACACAGGATAAGGGAGTAAACCAACAAGGTACCTGATTCCTTTGTACACTGGATAAGGAGTAAGCCAACAAGGCACCTTATACCTCCGCTACACAAAATTAGCACACACTGGATAAGGGAGTAAACTGGCAAGGTACCTTATTCCTTCTTGTACTGGATAGGTATAAGGCCTTCAGGTTCTGTTGAGGCATCAGATTCCTCACCTCTAAGATAGGATTAAGGCCTCTTGAAATGGACAAAGGCATCCGATAATTCTCGTCGGGATAGTAAGCCCTTGTTGCGTGCACAAGGCATTCCTAAATTTTTTCTTAGTGTTTGTACACTTTGCTACGTCGGCATTGACTAAGAGTACATGAAATGAAATCCACACTTTGATATGCTCACTTGTGGCTATGCTGATTTCTTTGTCAAATCACGACAATAATTTTCCAAATTACAGCGACCCCGGTCAGGTCATGGCCACCTTTCTGTCGAATCACGAGAATACCTCTAGATTCATACCTTCCTTCCCCTAATGGATAAATGTTGAATCTATATAATATTTGAGCTAGGTATAAGATCTCTTTATGTGTAAACAACATCTTAGACTCTCTTTCTTTGGCACTAGCTACCACTGAGACCATATACCTCAAATGGTGCAATAGTGTCTTTGACAAGCTCTCAACATGAAGATGAATTCCTGTTATTTTCTTCTTGGCCTAGTCTTCCTATGATATTACACATATTTTCTTTGATTTGATAATTCAAAATCTTAATTATAAATCAAAATTTTTGTTTACTGATCCCCAAAAATGATGTTGTTCATCCAAATTTACAGCTTCTAAAAAAAATACACACACACATCAACCTTTGATAAAGATCCTTCTTGCTCATCCCCAGTGGATAACACCTTCTATATCACCAGTGGGCATTCACTAAGCTACCCATGGCAGATACTAGCGCAGTTCCTCCCTTACTGAGTTGCATACGCTTTAAGGGAAAGTAAACTTCAAACTTTCTCGATTGTTCTGTTGATTGCCTCGGTCAACGCCAATACGCGCGGTGTGCTTGCTTAGCACACCGCACTTATTGGGGGTCGATTTATTGACTTCACTTTTGGGTAAAGGCTTTGGGTCTTTCTTTTAGTGACTAGGATCTAACCTTAAGACTTTCCTAATGACTATCTTAGCATCTTAGAAATGGTACCCACCTTCTCCACAGACATTTCAACCAAATCTTTGTTCCCTATGTTGGTTCTATATGTGATCAATAATCTTTAATACAAAGATTAGAGATTACATAAGGAAACCCTGATGAGAATTCCTATAGGACCTTTGGACCATAAGAAAGTCTTACACTAATGTACACCTTTTGAACTTCAATACATTGCATCATCAGTCATAACCACCATGACCATCATAAACATTGCATTTTCATATCACAATGTTACAATCATTACGCTCATGGGGCTGACCAAAATTTTTTTAACCCAGTTTCCCCTAAAATACCCCACTTGAATATTATAATTCTTTAAAATTCCTTAAAACTGTCATTGAATCACAAAATTCACTTCAAATAATTTGATATTATCATTTAGACCATTTAAAACCCCAAAATTGCAAAAATACCCAATTTTCCCAAAAATTAACACAAAGCCCTTGGACCCCAAAATATCAAATTTTCCAAAGTCTCCCAGAGTCACCGATAAGTCTTAAAAATCACACCAAATCATTCCTTATGTATTCCTGAGAATTTTGACTATAGTATTTCCATACTTTTGGATAACTTTTTGACACTTCGACACTAAAATAACGAATACTTAAAAATTGCTTTGGAGATCATAAAACCTTCCACATTGATCGAAAATGACCACCCCAAACTACTTATCCCATATTAATGACCCAATGCTCAAGGGTTTAAGTCTTCCCTAAGGTATTTAAAGCCTTGTGGGCAACTAGGGATATCTTTTTATGCTGCATATGGATCATCGAACTTGTGTAAGTCTGAGGTCTAGGTGGCTTGGGCAATGACGATAATGCTAAGGTGTGTTAAAACGTGAGATACAATGTGGAATTTTAGACTAATATCTCTTACCTCAGGGACCTTTAATAAAAGGAGAGGATAAGGACCGATGACACTATTCGACAAGTCTTCAAAAGATGATTGCCCCTCATACTCTTAGGTTGCTTGTAGTCTAAACTCGTTTATATTGATTAACCTATGGACTGCATCTCTCCATAAAAGTATTTCTAACAAAGATCTCTTTTGCATGCTAAAATTCTGTACGCATGAAAATTAAATTCAAATGAAAATTGGTAAAGGTCCACAATTAATCACTTAAATCGAGGTTAGGACTGCCCTCCATAGATGATTTGGTTGGTAGCTCTTACTTATGGTCGAGATGCACACAGTTCAGCTCTGAGCCCCCACCTTTACCAATATCTTACACCCAGTCCTGATCTTTCATATGTGACTACAAATTTTCTTTTACTTGCTTGTGTTTTATTACGATTCATTTACTGACTTTTGTTTCCCGTATCAGATGGTTATGTTTATTTTCTTGTAGTTTATTTAAATTTCCTGTTAATTTATTATGCTTTATGATACTAACCATGCAGCAGTAGCAGAAGCCCAGATATGTGTTTACTTTATGTACTACATTCTTTTTTTATTTACTTTACTACACTTTTATTTGTACCTTTTATTTATCCACAATTTATCTTACTTGGCATGCAGACCAAAACCTAAACCAAAATCAAAATAAAATAAAGCCCATAACACCAAAAAAACTTGACATACACACAACAAAACTATAAAACCTTGAACTATGGAACTACTTCGATTGCGAGGACTTTAGAGCCAACTTCGTGGGCAGCTCGTTCAAGACCTTTCTTTAGTTTAAATAATAATCCTTAGGATTCTGAGGTTGTCTTTTATGACATAAAACCTTTCCTTTTGTTAGGCTCCTGCATAGTCCCGATATGCAGCATGTCCTAGCTTGTTTTAGGATTTTGAGGTAGTCACTCAACATAAAACCTCATATCTTTCTAGGCTTTTTGTGTAGATCATCATTAAACAAATCTAAGCCCTAATTAATAAAACTGGCAAGAGTTAACTTAAATTAATATCATTCTAAATCAAGCCAAATATTAGGAAAGTTTGGGGGGATTACTAAGAACCTATTCTGGATCTTTAATCCCCCCTACTTTCTTCCTTTGATTCTTAAAATAAAATCTTTCACCTTTGAATCGATCCCTATTGAAAATTTCACAATCATGTTTGTTGAAAACCATTCCTTTCGAATTCATGAAAACAAAAGATTCCTGATTTTTATTGAGAGTTTTCCTAAGTGACCCGTTCGTTTAAGATGTAATTAACTATAGGGGCTTGCCCTTATAGGGAACGTAAAACAACCCAGACTTAAATAAACCCTATTTGACTCCCATATCGAATTGGGGAATCTGTCGGTCATCATGCAAACTTGCAAATCAAACATAAGTCATTTATTTCTGTAGTTTATTTAATTGAACTTATTATCAAGTAATGTATTAGCTTTTAGGGTAGTACATTACTCATGGTTAGTTCAATTATCCAAACTTTTGGAATCAATGAGATCAGTTTGACCCATTTTCTTCAAATTAAAATACATAATTTCTAAACAATATATTACGTTAAATTAAACCACACCCAGCCGCATGATGACCGACAAGGTCTTTCAATTTCTTAGGTAAAATTTATTGCAGGATAACACTACACTCCTCAGTCAAATGGACCAACTCATCATCTCCTAGTTATCTTTTTTCGTCCATGATATCCTTGATGAACCCCACATCACTCGACATTTATTCTAGGACTTTAACATAAGAAATATTAATGGTGAGTTTATTAACAACCTCTAGTAGCTTGAATATTTTTTGTCCCCTCGTATACTTCTGAAGTTTATGGGGAAAGGTTTGTAGTGATCTCTCTTGTCTTATCCTAGGAAGGGAGGGAGGCTTTCCTAAGTATGAGGTCAACTTTTCAAGAAGGTTTATAGGCTCAGAATCTAGCTTTATATGTTCACTCACCATTTTAAGGGAATCTTTTCCATCCATCCTAATCCTCATTTTGATGCCTTCACACTACTCCATCTTCTAATCTCTTGGATTCACCTCATTATTGTCGATGAGCATCCTTGTTGTTTATTATTCATTGAGCTCATCAACTATCCAATTGATTTTCAATATTCTTATGGAAACAACTTGGCTCTAGAACTAATTTCTCATCTATAACACTAACTTCTCCATTGATGGCTTTTTTTCCTTAATTTGGATATTAATTGTAAATATTAATGCTTCTAATTTCTGGCAGGGTTTGATTGGGTGATCCCACATTGCTAGTTTCCCACTCCAAGATTATTATTGACTCAACTGAAATTAGTGTGATTTTTTTAGTCTTAATTATAAGTATTTTAAGAGCTTTTTATCCTTAATTTGGGTATTAATTGTAAATCTATGTGAGTAGAACTACTTCTAGTTACAACTACCTTAATGGTTCTAATTTGTAGTAGGGTTTAATTAGGTATTCCCACATTGCTAGTTTTCCACCCCTAGATTGTTATTGACTCAATTGAAATTAGGGTGATTTTCTTAGTCTTAATTATAGGTATTTTAATATGAATCTTTGAAATAAAATCAAAGAAACTTGTAAAAATCTGCTAAAATTACATTTATCAATACCAGAAGACTATTTAAACTTAGAAGCCGATAACTCAGAAATTGCATGAGGTACAGTTTTCAAAGCTAGAAGGAATAATAATGAACCATTATCTTGATATAGTTCAAGAACTTACACCGTTACAGAACAAAACTATCACATTAATGAGAAAGAATTATTAGCCATAAAAAAGGCAATTAAAAAATTTGAAAAATTCCTCAATGAAACATTTTTAATAAGAATAGATAATAAAACAATAATTTCTTTTATAAAAGTAAAAGTTGCAGATTATTTACCAATTAAGAGACTTAATAGATGACAAAGCTAGTTTTTAGCTTATACTTTTGAATTAGAATATATATAAGGAAATAAAAATGCTTTAGCTGACATTTTATCTTGTGAATTATGCAAGAAATAAATATGGATGTGGAAAGCATGGAAAATTATGAAATATCTAGCAATGCTGAAGAAATTATTCCAGATTCAGATTCAAACAACTATTTGGAAATAGTTAAATTCTTCTAGTTAGGACTACCCTCCATAGATTATTAGGTTGGTGGCTCTTACTCAAGTTTGGAAAGTACACAGTCCAGCTCTTAAATCCCACCTTTACTAATGTCCTACACTTAGTTTTGATCTTCCATAAGTGACTATGGGTTTTCTTTTACTTGCTTGTGTTTTACTATTACTCATTTTCTGACTTTTCACATACCAAATCCTCCTCTTTATTTTCTTGTAATTTATATTATATTTTATGATTCTAACCATGCAGCAGTAGCAAAGGCCCAAGTACACTCATTTAAATATTTTTATTAATATTAACTACAACATTTTCTTTTACTGTCCTTTTACTTTTGCTTTTGTAATCGCAAGACCTCTAGGATAGAAAAAAAAGTAGTTGATTTACCTAGGATGGATCATTGTAAAACTCAAACACATACCCGTTACTTAATTGGATTAATAATGATTAAAAAAAACATAAGACATAAAGTTCTTACCTTGAGTTGCGACTTTGACGAGATGCTTGGAGCTAACTCTATGGGCAACATGACAAGTATGTACAGAAGAATAACTTCAAGAGAGTGACTAGGTCTACCAAAAAAACCTTCCTTAAAATTAAATAACATGTCATAGGACTTTAAGGTAGTTTGTCTAGCACGATGTAAATCCTCAGTTTATCTTTAGGCCTTTGCATAGTCATGTTGTGCAATATAAACCCAAACTCGCTTTTGGCTCTAAGGTTGTCGTTCGTTATGACATAAACCCTCTCGCTTCCAGGCCATTTGCATGACTGTGTCATGCAAGTGTAAGCCCTAAATAATAATATTGGCAGGGTGAAACATATTAAAATACTTCTTTAAAATTAAAGCCACACCATAAGATAGCTTGCGATGTCTCCGAGGCTGCCCTCAAGATTTGTGGCATCCCTTAGTTTTCTCCCTTTGGATTATGAAAATAACTATTTCTATTTTGAGCCATTCTCTTTTGATTTTCTATTTCTGACCTTAAAAACCCTAAACTTTGAAATTCATGAAGACTATACCTTCTAATCTAAATCGAGAGTTTTCTTAAGTGACTTCGGTCATTTAAGATTTAATTAACTATAGGGGCTTGCCCTTATAAGAAACTTTGGAACCCTGTTTAATCTTTTATATTAGATAGGGGAAATTGTTGGTTAACATAAAGGTTTCGAAGGCTAAAATTGATGTCATAAGTTCTTTAGTTTATTTAATCAAGTCTTATTATCAAGTAATGTGTTGATTCCTCTATCGTTCGCCAAATTAGGAGGAATATGTTTGATTTAATTAATATATTTTTATCTTTGGAAAGTAATATTTTAATTTCTAAAAATATGAGACCAAATTGATCTCATATAAACAATAGTTTGAATAGACGAGCACAACACCACAATTGATGCATCTACCCCGAGGAATAAACACATCACTTGCTAATGAGACTCGAATAAATAAACTGAATAATTTATGTTATCCATTTTAGTTTGCGAAAAAGTTATATTGACCAACAAATTTCCCCTATCTAATAGGAAAGATTAAATAAAATTTATTTTAGTTTGGGTTTTTAAATTTTCCTATAAGGGCAAGCCCCTATAGCTAATTACATCTTAAATGACCAATGTAACCTAAGAAAACTCTCAATTTAGATCAGAAAATATTTTCTTTAAGAAATTCAAACGATAGGACTTTTTAAAGATCAAACCAAGGAGTGTCAAATGGGAAAGGCTCAAATTTGGAACATTACTATGGAATCGAAAGGGAGAAACTAGGGGTGGTTGTCACAAATCTTGAGTAGAATCCTAATGACTTCCCAAGCTATCTTATGGTTTGGCTTCAATTTTGACAAAAAATTTATCAAGTGTTTCATCCTGCGAATTATTATTATTTACGGGTTACATTTTCATGATGTAATCATGTAAATAGCCCAAAAGATAGGAGTATTTATTTCATAACAAATGACAACCTCAGAGTCCTAAACGAGTTAGGGCTTGAAATGCACAACATGATTGTGCAAAGGCCTAAATATTAAGTGAGGAATTATGTTGCACTAGATAAACGACCATGAAAACCTATGATTTGTTGTTCAATTCTAAAGAAGAGATTATTGTTGTAGATCCACTTGTTATTGTAGAATGCTGCCCTTGAAGTTCGCTCCAAGCTCCTCGGCGAAGTAGCAGTCCTAAAGTCTAAGGTTCAAAGGCTTAAATGGTAAGTATATTCACTCAATATAGGGGGTTAAAGTTGATTAGAGCGACACTAGTTAGGTTTCAACGGTTCATTTGTTCTGGTACCACTATTTTCTTTCAACTTTATTGAGCTTAAATAAGTTGTTAAGCTTATTTAAACTTGGGAGATCTCATTAGCAACCGTGGGTTACCTCATCTGAAGGACTCCCGTAAATTCAAAAGGATGTTTTATGTTTAAATGTAATTCAAAGGATTTATGGTTACCTTTGAAAGTGTTTGATTTAATTTTAAAAATTGTTTGAATTTTTAGTTTGAAAAGTTTTCATTTTATCAACCAAGCATGCATGGTATGTTGAAGCATTAGTAAAATTGCAGTAAATGAAATGACATAAAGTAAATAAAACTATAAAAGCATACCTGTCATCTTCTCGCTATTCCCACTGAAACATTAGAACTTGCAACATATATATAAATTTGTGAGAAATCTAAATAATTTTGTGAACAAAAAATAAGAAGACCAGTTGAAGTTGTATCTACCAAACCCTAATTTATAACTTGGTGGGTCCTCAAAGCTTTAATGGATGATTTTATGGAACAAAGTATAACAATTCCAATTGTCCTTCAAAATATCCAAAAGGTCATAAAAGTGTTCAGGGATCAGTCCCTGACAACCTTTTAGAACCCTTTAAAATGTTTTGAGTTCATTTGAACTTTTTATATTGTTTAATTAATCATTCCAAACTTTAAATTTAGTTTCAATGAATTAATATACCATATGCTCAGTGGATCTTGTTATTTTAATTTTCCTTATGAGTGGGGTAATCAGACAGTCACTTAATGTTTTACTTAAAAGTTATATGAGTAAATGCCCCAAGGGATAAACTCAAAGACATTAAGGATTTTATACTCCAGATTAATGTCAGGCTTGTAGTGTTTTAAAAACTTTCATAATTATTTATATTATATTTTCTAAACCTCTTTAAACAATCTTGTGGATTAAGCCTAGTTCACTACTAGGCCCTTAACAATTTCATGGGTAAATTTGTAATTATCAAAATGTCAATTTAAGTGAGATATATTCTTATTAAAGGGTCATGCTATCATCTAATCACCAATTATGGGCTTCAAATGAGTGAATTATTATCTTTTTAACTTAAGCCCACTACCTTAGTATCATCCAATTAAATTGACCTCCAAGTTATAACAATTTATAAAATTACAGTTTTACCCTTATCATGAAAAGGCGACAAATTGGTTTCTACCTCTTAACCCATTATATTTCAAATATCCAAAAGAGTTCACTATGATCAAGATCACCCATCTACTCTTTTGGTTAATCCTAAAATTTAATTAAGGCATCAAAATATAAAATTATCATTTTGCCCCTAAGGCTCTCGACTTCATAACTTATCAAATATAACTCAAAGGATTTTGAAATTTTTATGGTACCCTACTCATGGGTCAATTAAAGTATGAGAGTAGAAAATGTGTTTTTTAAAATTTTATTTAAATTTTAGTTATTTTAACTCGAAAATTAGGATTTTTAATGTTAATTTATTTAGTTAGTCAAAGTACATATTCTATTCATGGGAAAATTTATTGGAGGTTCACATAGATTAGAGGACCACTTGGACAAAATTTCACAATTTTTCAAGTTATATTTTAATTATTAAAATTATTAAAATTATTTAATGGTTTTAGTGATTAATTAAATAGAAAATATGTTTTAAGTACAAAAATTACTTTTTATATTTTTTATAAATCTCCCTAAGTCCGAAGAACTCAGAGAAATATAATTTTCATTTTTACAATTTTATTTCATTTATTATAATTATTTTAATAGAAAATTAAGAAAAACACATTTTTGGCATTTAAAAATATATAACTAAATTAGTAAAAATATTTTAAACGGTCCTAAATGATTAGAAAACAAATAGAAATAATCTTTGGTATTTTTATATTTTTCAAAAAATTTTATTATTTTTAGTTTTTTTTAGTTCAAAAGCAGCTAAAAAATTAACTAATTATTTTAAAATAATTTTTATTATTACTAAGTACACCTAATTATAAGGAACTCAGAAAACCATTTTTCATAATTTTCCTAATTATAGTTAATTTATTATAATTATTTTAATGCAAAAATACCTTTTTGTTTAGAAAATAGACTTTAGTACTCAAACTAATTCCAATAAATTTCAAATTTTTTACAGTGAGTTAGAATGAATATTATTTATAGTGTGGAATAGTTTTGTTGATTTTAGAGTATATTTTACTTATTTTAGTTTTTATGAGATTTTAAGACTTATTAACTATAAAAATATAAGTAATTATTCAAACTTGGTTCATATTTTTCCTTGAGTCCTCTAACAATAGGGAACTTGCCAAAACAAATTCCATATTTTTTATATATTTTTTAATCTACATAACTATTTTAAGGAAAAGTAGGCACATAAGCTTAAAAATTAGGGTTACATGTGTAGAGATGCTTTCTCACTTTGGGAAAAAATCACAAAATATTTCTACTGTCACGAGGAACAACCCCTCCCTAAAGTTTCAAGCTATGGTGATCATTATTTGTCTTAATTAGAATTAAAACATTACAGAGTGTATTAAATTAATTAAAAATAAAACACAAATCAAATAATTTTAATTTTTATTCCACATTGCTCTCCTCTGTTCATTGAGCAGCAAGGTATTTTTATTTTATTTTTATGATTTTTCTACACCAATTTATGAATTTTTTAAGATCTCAAATTTAAATAAAATCCTAGTCAGCCGCTAGAACAACATGGGACTCTCTAAAGCTCCGTATGTCGCTCTGTCATTTGATGTTGCCGCCTGAGTCAGCATCTCGTTAACCCGCACTTTATGCAACATTCCATTATTCGACGTCATCTCAACCGTCTACCAAATAAATGTGGAAACGAACGACATCCGTTCATCGCCCCCAAGTGAGTTAACTTGAAAACCGTCCAACTTAAAACCTTAAGCTCTCGCTCGATACATTATGAAATTGCATGGGGTTTATTCCTACACTTTCATCTGATCCAGACAAACCTATTTATATGGTCACATGCTCATGAAATTAAACTTTTCTTCATAAAAGCCCAAATCGAGCTTGATGTGGGAGAAAATGAGCTACACCTTTCATTGAGAGAGGAATCCTCAATCAAATGCTTGGAGCTTCAGTGGAGCCTGAAAAACCTTCTGGAGGTGTTGGGTGCCTTTGGTGAATGCTCTAACTAAGACTTCCTCCAACAAGTGGGGAGGTCTTAGTCTATAAATGGGTTAGAGTGCTCTAAAGTTGGAGCTTTTAGTAGGGTTCTTCTCCTTTTGGTATGGGATGGTGAGGAGCAAGTCAATTAAATATTCGATGGAGTTTTGAGCAAAGGCTAGAAATTGCCCTCACTTTGAGCTCTAAAACTGAGCTTAAATATTGGGGAAGTGTCGGCACTATTTTTGGTGTGGGGTTTGCCCGTAAGAAGCTGTCGGTCATAAGAATTGAAATCCCGTTGCCCGCTTCGGAAGGACGTTAAAAAAAATTTAGTTTTGAAAAAGATGAAGTCAAACTGACCCCATAATTTTCAAAAGTTTAGATGAAAGAGCGCTTTACCTCAAATCCTGTATCTATCCTGAAGGATGAACACAAGAGTTGAGGGTGAGGCTTGATCAAATAAACTAAAGAGTTATGACATTGGTCTGCGAAACCAACATATTGGTCGACAAATTCCCTTATTTAATATAAGGAATTAAATAGGGTTTATATCATACTGGGCTCGGGAAAAGCTTCCTATAAGGGCAAGCCCCTATAGTTAATTACATCTTAGATAACTAAGAATACTCCTAATAAAAATCAAGAAAAATTACCTTCAAGGAGTTCAAATGGTAAGAACATTTCAAAGATATCGAACTAAGAAGTATGAATGGGATTAGTTCAAATTTGGAACATTTTGTTTTGGAATCCAAAGGAGGAAACACTAGAGGTCTAAGAAGTGTGAAAGGGGATTGGTTCAAATTTTGAACATTTTATTTTGAAGTCCAAAGGCAACAAGTGTGAAGGGGGATTGGTTCAAATTTGAAACATTTTGTTTTGGAGTCCAAAGGAGGACAATATAAGGAATTAAATAGGGTTTATATTATGCTGGGTTCGGGAAAAGCTTCCTATAAGGGCCAGCCCCTATAGTTAATTACATCTTAGATAACTGAAATTACCTAAGAATACTCTCGATAAAAACCAAGAAAAATTATCTTCAAGGAGTTCAAATGGTAAGGACATTTCAAAGATATTGGACTAAGTGTATAAAAGAGATTGGTTCAAATTTGGAGTATTTTGTTTTGGAGTCCAAAGGAGGAAACACTAAAGGATGTCACAGATCCGAAGGAGAATTTCGGTGACTTCCCAAGCTATCCTATTGTTTGGTTTTAGTTTAGGAGAAATCATTTAGATGTTTTATCCTGCCAATTTTATTTATTTAGGGCTTATATTTGTGTGAAGCAATCAACACAAATTGCCTGGAAGATATGAGGATTTAAGTCATGTCAAACGACTACCTCAAAGTCCTAAGACGAGTTTAGGGCTTATATTATACAATATGGTTGTACAAAGGCCTAGAAATATGTTTAAGGATTTATGTTGCACTAGGCAAAGAACCTCGAATTCCTATGGCTTTGTTATTTTAAAGCTAAGGAAGGGGTGTATGAGTATAGATCTTCTTGCTGTTGAAGATGGCCGGGCTGCCAACCATGTAAGCTCCAAGATCCTCGTTGTAGCAGAGTTCAAGTTTTCTAGGTCATTTAGTTATAATGTCAAATTAGGTGACCCTATGGTTAAAGTTCTTTAAATTTTATTATGGGCATATTAAAGTTGATTAAAGCGACACCGGTCAAGATCCCACGGTTCCATCGTGCTGGCACCACTATTTTCTATTGGAATCACTTGATCCAAATGAATTTACTAAACTCAACTTAATGAGTTCCATAATTTCGTTTAGACCATAGGAAACTTCTTTAGCAACCGTAGGTTACCTCCTCCGAAGGTTTCCGATCTTCCAATAGAGACGTTTTAATTTAGTTGAAGTTNGATTTTATGTTAATGAAGTTTCCAAAATTTTGATAATTATGGAAATTATTCTTTTATCTTATAATTTGGCAAAGTGAAGTGGGTTTCTATCAATTAAGCCCATTTATTGTAAATCATCAAATGAGTTAATTAATATCACAAATTACCCATTTCCCATTTTGATTAAGCCTAAATGTTCATTATGGCTAAAATATCCAAAATTACAATTTTGCCCCTAAAGGTCCAAACTTTCATAATTTGTCAAATTTAAGTTAACTGACTTAGAATTTTTATGTAACCCTACTGATAAGTTAATTAAAACATCAGAGGAGAAAATGTGAATGGATTTGTATGCAACCCTACTGATAGGTAAATTAAGACATCATAGGAGACAATGTGAATTTTCACAATTTACTTTAATTCATATAATTATTTTCATACAAAAATGTGCATTTTCAAAGAAAATTCTAAAAGATAATTAAGATAACTCCTAATCACTTGAAATTTTTATGTAAGCTAGCACTAGACCAGAAAGTCATTTGGCCAAAATTTCATGATTTTTTGAATTTATTAAAATTAATTAAAGTTTTGAGGACTTTAATAAAAATAAAATATTTTATATGTTTGAAAATAAGTTTTATATTTTTTGAAAATCTCTCTCAGGTCAAGGAACCCAGACAAATTTATTTTTTTATTTTTTTTATTTTTATTTGATTTTTTAGAATTATTTTAGTAAAGATTCTAATTTTAAGACTTAAAAATCATTTTAAGGTTTAAAAATAGATAGCTTTATTTTTAGACCCTGGAAAAATATTCCAATGATTCCTAAGTGTTTAGGAAGTAATTTGAAACATTTCCATGAGTTTAATATTTTATTATTATTTCATTATTTTTATTTATTAAAAATAATTAAAAATTAAGTTTTTATTTTAAATAGATTTTTATTTTCATTAAATCCTCCTAATATCAGAGACTCAAAAAACTAAGTTTCATAATTTTTAGAGTTATATTTTGATTTTTAAAAATTAGTTAAATGTTAAATTTGATGATGATTTTTAAAAATCAATTAAAAATATCAAATGATCCCAAAATCCTTTGAAATTTTTATGGTGAATTCTCTGATTCATAAACCACTGTGGAGAATAAAAATCAAATGATTTTGATCTTTATATTTCCCAAATTAAATGTTTTAAGCAAATTGGGGTTTACTCAAAACACTGGTGTTTTAATTCTTAAAAAACATGAAATTATTTCCTAAGACTACTCTGGCCATAGGAAACTTAAGTGAATTTTTGTAGAATTTTCTAAGCCACATACAATTTTCTATAATTATTTGAATAGAAAATGCATAAAAACTTAGAAAATTAAGATCTTTATCTAGAAATCTCCTATATCTTTGGAAAAATGCTCAAATTGTGTATCTAGAGAGATGCTACAAAATATAAAAATTTGGGGTCAAGGTGATATTCCAACATGAATGGAGAATTGAAAAACCCCTAACCCTAATTCATTTTTTAAAAATATTTTCTGCATCAAATTAATGTGAAAATACTTTCACAAGATTCTCCTATGTTCACTGAGCAAGAGAGTATTTTTTTTTTTTATGAATTTTCTATGCAAAGATATGGATTTTTGAATTTTAGAGGCTATTTTCTGAATTTATTAAATATCCTATTTATTTATTCAAACCGCGGGCTGACTGGATCATCGGATACGTCGAAAAGCCATGTGGTGTGCTCCTATTAGAATTTATCCTGGTTTCGGGCAGGAATTCAAACCCAAAATTGGATTTCTATGGTGGAATTGGGAGAGGGAAGTTGATTGGAATGTACTAAAGGACTCTTAGAGAAGCTCTCTGAGGAATTTGGTAGGCTTTAGTGAAATTTTTTTTTACTACCTTACTATTCATGGCCGTGGGGTGGATTTTTATAGAAATTGGCCAATGGGATGCTTGGCTGATCAATTGAGGGGTTAGCCCCACTGCTTAGGTGTCAAGCAGATGAGCTCTTAGCTCAATTTTGGCTGAGGTGGCCTCTTGGCATGAATTTGGGTCTTGGCCATGTAAGGGCTCATGGTTTTGGGCTTTAGCTTGGGTTAAAATGGCTAACCAAGGGTAGGATCAGGGTTAAAGCTTATAATGATCAGTAAAAATGACACCATAGGGTATGGACATGTGGTATGGAAAGTACATTGATTTAACCTCTTTATTATCCCTTTAAGAATTTAAAAAAAAATTTACCCATGAGATAAATATCAAGCTTAACCATGGGTTGGTGGCTGGCTTTAAAAAAAAAATTTACCCATGAGATAAATATCAAGCTTAACCATGGGTTGGTGGCTGGCTTTAAATATCAACCCTAGAGTCTAAGATGAGTTATGGTAAGGCTCATTTGACCATAGCAAGCTCAACTGGTTTGGCAACCCTAGACTCTAAGATGAGTTATGGTAAAGCTCATTTGACCATACCAAGCTCAATTGGTTTGGATTTGGTCATAAGTCCATATGACCAAATCTTGTGTTTGAACTAGGTTAGGCATGTCAATTGGC
>JXCR01147120.1:66731-115124 GCA_002079205.1 Phalaenopsis hybrid cultivar
GGAACAACTTTCATGAAGGGTGAAAGTCATTTTGAGGTCAATTGGTTAATCAATTTGGTGGATTTTTTATTTTTGACCCATTTTAAGCATATTGGGCTAAGTTTGGGTCAAACTTGGGCTAACCATGGGCTAAGTCCAAATTAATTGTTTTGTTTAGTGTAAAACATCATAATGCACAATTTTCATGAAGGATGAAAATTGTTTTGAAGTTGATTTGATGGTCTATTTGGATGAATTTTGATGGGTTTTGGTTTTAGACCCAAATTAAGGATATAGATCTAATTTGGGTCAAACTTNTATGGTTGATTTTGATGTGTAAGAATGCTGTAAAGATTTTGTAAAATTAATTGAGGCCAATTGACTAAGCTATGGGTTCAATTGAATGAGATTATGTCTTATGGTCAATATTAGGGTTTTGACCCAAATCAAAATTGGTCTCAAATCATGGGCCAATTGAGCCTGAATTTGGTTGAGTTTGGTCATATAAAAAGTGAATTTGAGTTTAGAATGGGAATTGGGATCAATTAAGATCAATTGATAGACACTTGGGATGGATTTGAGGAATTTTGGGTCTTTAAAGGACAATTTGGGGATTTTGGTTAAAGATGGTCAAATTGGCCAATTGGGTCATGTGGTGCAAATTTGGGGGTTTTGGTTAAAGATGGTCAAATTGGCCAAATTGGGTCATGTGGTAGTTGAAGGAATAAAATTGAGATTATTTGGGATTTATTGGAATTTTCTTAGAATTTTTTAGAATTTTTGGGATTTTGGGTTAAAGGAGGGTCCCAAGGAAAGTTAGGTAATTTGGGAGTGTTTGGGGCAAAAGACCCAAGATTAGCATTTTAAGTAGAATTGGATAGATATCCATTCTAAATGAACCATAGATCAATGAAATCCCCATTTTGGGTCCCCATATATTGGTCTTAGCCAGAGTATTGTGAGGATATTGTGTACCTTAACTTCAAACCAACACCCAGGGTCAATCCTAAAGCCAAGTAGTCCTATAGGAACTCTTCTTGAGTTTTCTCATAATGATCTTACCTACTAATTGTAAGAGGTTAGGATCAATATGTGAAACTTCAAGTTGAGCAAACAAAAGAATTTTGAATTTCTAATGGTGAGGGTACCTTTTCTAGTTTTCTAAGACTAGTCAATAGGAAAGTCCTATGGCTAGACCTAGGCTACTAAAGAAGTTTCTAGACCTCAACCAAAAGTGAGGTCAACAGGAAGATGACTGGAAAATGGTTGGAATGGTTTTAGAAGGTCTTTGAGAAGCTCTAGAAGAAATTTGGCAGAGTTTCATCTAAGTTTTGTTCACTCTCTTCTCTTGGCCATGAAGGGGGTGATTTAAATAGAGGAGCTCAGGGCTTCAAGAGGGTTGGCCATTGGGTGTAAAGGACAACTTAGGTGGAGGGAAGAGAAAGTCCAATGTCTAATGGGAGTGATCCAAGTCAGAGAGTTTTAAATTTGGGTTTTGGCCATGGTGACCTCTCAGTTTTGGTATTTTTCGGTGACTAGGACGGTTGGCAAAGACAGGGGAAGTGGTGATCAAGGGAGCCAGAGGAAGCTTAATGGTGATTTGCGCTGAGGTTTGATGTTTGGTGGCAAAGCTATCTTGGGTTTAGTCATTTTCATAAGGAAAACCCATAATTTGGGGAAACCTTGGTCCATGGCTCATGTAGGGCGGGCTAGGTTGATCTAGCTCAGTTCAGAGGGTCCAAATAGTGGTTGCAGTAACCATCATTTGTTCAAATTGAATGGGTTTGGTCAAGTTTGGGGATTTTGGTTCAAATTTGGGCTTTTGGCATGGACTTGGGTTTAATTTGGGTTTGTGTTAAAACTTTGAACATGTGATTGATCAATTTGATGTGGATAATTATCATGAGAAGTTTGGAAAAGGAAATGGGTGATTTTAAATTGATTTGGGGGTTCAATTTAGTGGAATTTGGCTCATGGTCAATTTTGGAGCATTTGAGCTAGACTTGGGTTTGGATTGGGCTAGGTTTGGATTTGGGTCAATTGAAGGTTCAAAATGGTCCAAGAGATTATGATGAAGAGTTTTAGATATCAATTGAGTGGAAATCGTGGAGTTATGAAGTTTAATTTGAGAGATTTTGAATTTTGGGGAAAAATTGGGGGTTTTAAGATTGTGGTTGGAATTGGGCTTAAGATTAGGTTCAATTGGGCTTGGCTTTGGTCTCAATTGGGATTGAATATGTTGAATTTTGATTTAGAATTAAAATTGGGTGAGATTGAAGTCAATTTTTGTGGAAATTGGGGGTGAATTGGAGAATTTAAGCCTTTAAGGGCAATTTAGAGATTTTGGTAAAAAGGGGTCAATTTAGTCAAATTGGCCCAATGAAGTGGTTCAAATTAACTTTAGGGACATTTGGAGTGATTTTTGAGATTTTGGGAATTTTTTGGGTATTTTGGGGATTTTGGAAAGTTTGGGGTATTTTTGGCAATTTGGGTGGTTTCAAAGAGTTTGAGATAATTTATTGAACAAAATTGGGTAGTTTGGGTAATTTGTGAAAATTTAAGGTTTCAGGGGCAATTTGGTAGTTTAGAGAAAGTTTGGGGGCAAAAGGCTAAAGTAGGTATTTGGTTAGGATTGAGGTTCGATGAGATACTAATCATAAAATTACCCATTTTTGAGCCATGGGACCAAGGGAACTCACATTATGGATCCTCCATGTGCTGGTCTTAGCTGAAACCTAGCCCATGACTAATGGCTAAGGGGACCATCCACCTGAGTTTCCAATAAAGTGAGCGATCAAGCTAAGCATGTTTGCTTAAGGGTTGAGAATGTGAGTGTAGGTGCAAGTGTGTGTATGCAAGACTAATCAAGACTACACCACAAAGGGTTAACCATAAGGCCAAACAGCCCTATGGGGACTCCTCTTTAGCTCCCCCATATTGGCCCCACCTACAAAGTGCTAAATGTTAGAATTGACATGTGGAACTTCAAGATGAGCAAATAAGAATTTTAAAAATTCTAATGAAGACTTCTAGGAATAGTCAACAAGAAAGTCCTATGGCTAGATCCTAGACTTCTAAGGAAGAAACTGACCTGAACCAAAAGTGAGGTAAACTTCCTCGGGATAGTTACATCACTTGAGGTGTTGCACAAACCTTGATATCATGTTGACGACCGACATGCACCTTTGCACAAACTTAGATGTATGTGTTTAGGCAACATTACTTTACAAGCTTGCTAGAATAGGGTACGGGTTCGTTAGGATTTTTATTTGCCTTGGTTATTGTTCAATGGTCAGCACCCAGCTAGGTCTTTTGTTTGTTGTCTTTATGTGTTTATTGGGTTTGAGACATACACAATAGTATATTAGAGGCAATGTTCTTACAGAGAGCCATGTCTAATACTGAGAAGCTATAATGTTTTAAGCTAATGTATTTCTGCAGGTGCTTCCTAGCTCTCCTCCCACTATGCATATTTCACTACATTGCAAGTATATAAATCCTGCTAACCTTTGCATTGTAGGTTAAGTCATTTTTGGACTTTACATGTGTATTTTTTAAGAGTTCTTAATATCAATCCTGTATCAGAAGTAAGGTGTGACGAGGGTTTCAAGGTGCTTGATGTGTGAAACGATGTGATGATGACCAAGAGCAGTGTGCCTGCATCATGTACTTAATTATGAATTACATTAGTATATATAATAAGAATATGCATGTATATGTCGAGCCTGACTGCCTTTTTAGGTTTTTTTGGATATGTTGTTGACCAAGTAGCATCAACCATTATTATTTGCTCACATGGCTTATTTACTTTGTGTTGCCATTTAAATTCTCACTTTGTTGGCTTGTGTTTTATCTGAGAGCTCTTTATATATAATATTTAAGCTCTATATGATTAATAACATTTTTTTATACAAAATCTTAATAATAAAAGATTAAGATTAATCAAAATTAAGGATTTAAAAATCATCACTTTAAAATCATCACCTGCCTTTCTACATGGCCTTTAGATTAGTTTTAAAATTGTTTTGAATGCATGACAATCTCCCAAGTCATATTTAATAAGGTATTTATATTAGGTTTTGAATAGATAAATGCATCATTTCACTTTTTCCAAGGAGAAGTGCTCATGCTTCTCCAACCTGGCTGACCAATCATATCTTCTTACTTAGGAGTTCATCTTGAAAAACTATGGTGTTGAGGCTCCCCGACCCAGACGGGATGTAACTCGTTTGTGAGGTAGTTCACTTTTATAGCCAGATCCCTCCTTTCTCTTCATTCAAGAGGCATCCTTACCACTTTCTTGGTGGGTATAGGTCTCGCTTTTATGATCTCCACATTTATAGGGTCATAGGTATTATGCACTTTCTTTCCTTTAAACTTAGAGATGTTAGGATTTCTTGGATAATGCAATACATGAGTTGCTGATAAGGGATCTCAGGTAGGGCTGGGTCGACTACCTTCATGATTTGGTAGAGTTAGGGTTTTAATAGCTTGACATGAAGGATACATGGAGTCTCAAACCAGCTATCTTTACCCAACTAGGATTTTCTTACCTTCTTATTAGTGAACCCATTTAAGACCATTCGATCCATTGGTACTTCATTGATGTCATCTCATAGACCCAGTTTGCCAATAAGCTACCGCCCAATTGGGATACAGTGATTCACCCTCTGCCTTTATGGCTCATTATAGGCTTTGAAGCATAGGAATATTACAACTTAAGATGACAAAATTATTTTTTAGGCCTCATTTGTAGACCGACCACCACCCATTTGAGAAGTTGAGGGATTAACCCTTTGCCTTTTGGCTTGGTATAGGCTTTAAAAGCACAAAGATGTTCCAACTTGAGATAGTCATGTTTTTTAATAAACTAATTCACTAGTTATTGCAAGATTTAAGCATGATTCCTAATATTGAGGGTTTTTTGGGTGTACCTAAATATGTAATTTACCAAAGATACACATTCCTTTGAAATTGCTCTTAAACCCAAAATAAAATATAATTTTGGACCTCTAATTATATGGGTTATGAATGCAGGGGACTTCTTATGGATACACTTTTCAATGTGCTTTGATCCAATCTTATTTTGGACATACATTTTTGACCTATCACACAAAGATAACCTTATGTAAGTTCTGAATGTTCTTTTTTAACTTAATTTATTTGTTTAATATTGTCCTAATTCTTTCTTTCAAATCCCTCCTCTTCTCTGTATAATTATAATGATTCAAGATAGAGTGTTATTTAGAAAAGACAATTATAATTTAATAGTTATATAAGCTGGTGACTCCAAATTTTAAAAAGAACCAAAACAATTATGTTGAGAAAGAAAATTGCAAACACAATAGTTAATGGGTGAAACAATATCATATGCAACTTTGCTTTATTTTTATATCATTTCTTGTAAGAGTTATTGATGTTTATCTTAATGATGATTTATGCATTGATGTTCTTTTGTGATCTCAATTTAGTGCAAATTATTTTTTCATTCATTCTACATGGAATTTTTCCCACATGTGTGGTCTCCCAGACAACCATGGGATTAATATATATAATATTTTCTTGCATGTTTTTTTATATAGTTTGGAGATTTATGATGAGATATATGACCTTAAGTGTTCTTCTGGATGACTATGTAATTACTTTGGATTTTGACAAGTATGAAATCACCATCAAGGCAACCAAGATCCCCTTCTTCTTTAGTCATAAGGTTGTTCAGGTTTTTTTGGATGACCTCTATGGTGATATGCCTTTATGACACATAGAAGCTCAATATTATATTGTTTAAAGGCAATCAAGATCTCTTTCTTTAATGGTCTATTATCTTCTTGTAGTGATTGATTAATCCCCAGTTTAACTTTTGTGCTCTAAGACCTCACAACTTAATAAAACTTTAATTGTGTATTTTTATTATTCTTGTTACCTAATGTTGCATCTAAATATTTGTGGTTTGGAGTTCAAGTTCTCTCGATGCTTGTAGAGTCTTATACTGCTACTGTGGACAACAATATTCTTTGCATACTTCAGGATAGAAGCATAGCTGTGGGAGAAAATTTTGTAGGTGTCCAAGAAATATATTAGTTGATGACTATGACTTCTTTTGGTGGGCACATTAGATTGAGAATTCCACCTCATGTATTGATCATGCATGGAGATTTTCTTAAGTGATGAACTTATCTTATGAGAATTCCACCTCATGCATACTTCAGGATAGATGCATAATCATATATAATGTTTTTTATACATATCATAGTAAAATAGCTACAATATTATATTATATCAAGTGAGTAAAAATTGTTAACATAGTCACTCAAGTGGCATAATACATGTGTATCATCACTCCTAGCACGTTGACATTCATTTCATGTCTTATCATATTCATCATTATTACTCTCAATCTGCATTATGTTGACACCACTAAATCATTTAGAATAAAGCCCATTGGCCCACCCTCATGCTCAAGCTATCATATATCTGCCAATTTGAATCATAATAGCAAGTCCTTCTTGCATACACACATATCACAATATCAAGTCTTTTGCAATTATAGTGCACTCAGCCTTACAGTCTATATAAAGCATTCATGTAAAAAAAAATGGGGAAATTCATTATAAGAAATAATATGATCAAACTATATGCAACAAACAAATTAGAAATTACATATTAAGCATGTATGTAATCATCATTATGCCAGTAGTATATATATATATATATATATATATATGATCTTAATTACATTTTTATAAAGTCTTATATACTCAAATTAAGATCCTACCTAAAACAAAAGAAATACCATGTAAAAATTTGATTTGCTTATGCCAAAATGTGCAAAATAACTAGGACTATAACATTTTAAGGTTTACATAACAAAAGTTACTAAAACAAGGGCATATTACCAATTCGGTAAAGTTTAGACAACAAAAACTTTTCAAAAAATATAAAAAATGACTAAATTAATGAACTCAGAGGTAAGGTAATGACAACTTACTATGTGTCAATTGATGTTCATAACTAGCCTATTCCACAAAAATCAAACTGTGGCCACAAACCCGAACTTTCATTTTCTCTCTCCCTCTTTTTCTCTCTTTTCTNTAGCTTACCATGTGTCAATTGATGTTCAAAAGTTCCACAAAAATCAAACTGTGGCCACAAACCCGAACTTTCATTTTCTCTCTCCCTCTTTTTCTCTCTTTTCTCTTCTCCTTCTTGTTTTAAGCAAATGATATGTCCTTGGAAGAGTATGAAGAAAGGAATTTGATTAATTTTATATAAAAAGTGTGCCAAGGATATATATATATATATATATATATATATATATATATATATATATATATATATATATATATATATANAGAAGAGTATGAAGAAAGGCATTTGATTAATTTTATATAAAAAGTGTGCCAAGGATATATATACATATATATATATATATGCATTTATCCAATTTGTTTGGATTCAATTACAATGTTTATATACAACTTTTTAAATCTTGATACCTAGAGCTCCAAAAGTTATAAGAAAATTGTCATCAAATAGTTTATCGTGTTTACTTGAAAGAAGTTTGCAAAATGAATGCCACACGACTCCAAAAATAAATTTATGCTCGCGCATATACATTTTTTGAAAAATTACAATTATACCATTAATATTATATTTTTCGTAAAAAATGAAAAAAAATAATAGTAATTAAAGTTCATCATTTTCTATAGTTTGGTGGAACAATTTATAAATTGGGCTTATAAAGAAGTTTTAAAAATTATTAAAAATTTATAGATCAAAATTTATTTATATATTTTTTAGTGTTTTCTTGTTATATATTACCCAATTATTTAATAAATAATTTAAAGTCCAAAATAAATAAAAAATGTATCTTCCTTGACATATTGAAGTATCTATTAAGAAAACATACACTTAAGTTTTGTGTTTATTTTTAATACGTATAATACTTGGGTATTACATCATGTTGACATTATTTTTTATTGAGCTCTAGTTTTTTTTTCTCTTTAGTAGCCTAGGGACTAGCCATAGAATTTTTCTGTTAACTATTCCTAAAGGACTAGAAGGGACCTCTCACCATTAGAAATTCTAGATTCTTCTTTGCTTAACTTGAAGTTCCACATGTTGATCCTAACCTCTAGCACTTAGTAGGTGGGTTCAATATCGGGGAACTCAAGGGGAGTCTCTCATAGGATGGTCAAACCTCAGGACTAACTCTGGATGGTCTGGTTTTGGTTGAGATGACTTGCACACACTAAACTTTCTTACATACCTTAAGACCCCTTGATTTAGTCTCATGATTCCTTTCGGAAAGCTGATATGAATGAACCTATACCCCTAGTCTTTGGCTAAGAGGGTTAGAACTAGCATATTGAGCATCCAAATTGAGTCCTCACATGGCTCCTATTGAGTTGGCATGTCTTCATGACTTACTTACCCATTATAGCCCAAACTCACAAAATTACCAAAATAACCCTACAATCCTAATTTTTGCCAAAAATCCTAAAATTACCCAAAATACCTCAAATTTGCCCAAAAAAAATCATCTCAAACAACTCAAACTACCTAAATTGGTTTAATTTCACCAAAATCACCAAATTTTCAAAATACCCCCAAAATTGTTAAAAATTACCAAAATGCCCCTCATGATCCAAAAATTTCAAAAATTAAAAAATTCCCAAGAAATCCAAAATCATCCCAAATGTTCCCAATTTCAATTTTTAACCATTGCATTGACTCAATTTGACCAATTTTACCCAATTTGACCAAAAGCCCCAAATTTGTCCTTAAGGGCCCAATTTCCCCAAATTAGCCTCAACATTGGCCCAATTGACCCCAATCTTGCCCAGTTTTAATTCCAAGACAAAATTCAGTACCCTCAATTCCAATCTAAACAAAATTCAAGCCCAATTTGACCCAATTACAAGCCTAATTTTACCCAAATAAAAATGCCCCAATTTTCACCATATGTCTAAATCCACCAAATTGGCCTTTCAATTAAATTCAAAATCACTTAAAATTCTTCCAAATCCTTCATGATATATACCTACATCAAATTCAACATTCAATTGATCTGACTTTAGGCCCAAATTTACTCCTAATTTTAAAAGCCCAAGCCCACCATGTTAAATTCCAAAATCTCAAATTCAATTAAAAGCCCACATGACAATTTCCCCTCGTCATCCAGTCAATCAAAATCATTCCTTAAGTTTTAGATCAATGATAAAATTATTGAAAATCAAGCATCATGGTAAAATTCACCAAAAATACCCAATAATTGCAAAATCCTTCCTCATGCAAAAGAGCCAAGCCACATGCAAGTCATGAAGCCACTCTCATGCCATAGGTGAGCTATGAGAGCCTTGCATCCTCATCAAGCTATTAATGGCAAGAGGACAAGCCACTTTTAAGCCTCTTTAAAAAGTTTTTAACCCTTTTAATGACACACTTAAACCCATCTTAGCCAAAATCTCTTGGATGGGGACCTCTCCACACCACTTCAGCTGAAGCACCTGATTCTCCTCAACACCCAAAACTTTCTTGGTGGGTGAACCAAGCTCAAAATCATGTCTTGATCCAAATTAACCCAAAATGTCCCTTCCCCCATTACTCTTTAATCTAACACCTTTACACATGGCCAACCCCAATTGATTTCACCAAACCCAAGCTCTGATCCCCTTGACCAAATGGTGACTTAACCATGGTCGGCCAGCCACCTTGGCTGCTGAAAAACACCATGGCCAAGGGAGCTAATATGGTCAAAACTCAAAATTAAACTCATAAAAGCTACCTAATTTCAATTGTACACTTGCACTCTGCTTCAATTTACCTAAGCAAGTCTTTCCACCTATCAATTGCTTCTAAGGCCCACCATGGCCTCCTATATTTAAACTCACCCTCCACAACCAAGTGAGGAAAGCTTGAAATTCCTTGGGGAGACTCTGTTAAATTGATCCCAAAGATTCTTTAAGACCCACTAAATTCAATCCAACCATCCTCAAGCCCTCAAACCCATTACCCGAGCTCAATTTTGGAGTTCAAAATCAAGCCTGAAATAGGACACCTCTCAAAACTCCACGAAAGTCAAATTCCTTGCACCCACACCATCCCCTGAGTGAGAGAAGAGGATCCCTCACAAAAGCCTCATCGCCATACCACCCTAGGGTGGACTTTGATCTAACCTCTAAATTGGCCTTGGTCGAAATCATACCTAGGCATTTCACCACAGCTTGAGGCTTCTTCTAGGAGCTCTTTGGACTCAAGACAAGCTTTTGGAAGCATCCAATCAAGGCCACACCTCTTGGGCAAAGGTATTGAACTCTTCCCTTAAAATAGAGCTTAATTTAATTCTCCATGCTTGTAGACTCAATTTAAAGCTTGATCAACCATATGGATATGTTCTCTCATACTAGTTGAGTTTATAGGAACAAATTGCGCTTAATTTGGTTAAGTATCAAGAGAGATATTAAGGTTTGAAGTTGGATAGTTCTCGGGCCAAGGATTTAGGGATGATGAACGGATGCCATCCATTTCCACATGTATCAAGCAGACAATTGAGATGAAGTCAGATGAAGGAGTGGAACATGAACCACGGGCTAAGTCAGCGCTGAGGTGTCTAGCGGTGTCGAACCAAAGTATGTTGTGTGGAAACTGATCCTAATATTCTTTTTTATATGTAGAATTTATGAAGTTGACACCACTACTTAAAGATTTTAATTTCCGGTAATGACATTGAAAACTTGATCCCAAGCATAGTAAGATTTTAATTATATTTTTATGGATTCTAAGCAAGTATACGTATCTTTATCAAGTAATATAGGGCTTTCTGATTAATCCCTGAATATCGATTCCACAGAGATCGAGGTTAATCACGGTGACTTTCAAGAGAAATTCAAGTTCAGAATAACATGCCCTAGCTTGGAAGGTCGATAAAAGTTTGGTTTTGATTTTATACTACAATTATCACTACAATACTACTTCTACTTCTAAATTAAAATACTTAGTGAAAATCAGAAAGTGGGGCTTTTAATATATTAAAAGTACTCTTCCTCATGTAATGAAAGTAGTTACATGTGTAAAAGTAAAACAAGTAGGGAGAGAGATTGTGACAAATAGGAGCAACTATATTCTTTACCCTTACTAGAGATGTTATAAATAACATTGGTTAATCTAAAGTTTGAATAGTTTTGAAGATGGGCTATGCAGGGAAGATACTAGCTCTCACTCTAGAGTTATCTCTTATCCCTCCACTTGGAGGCTAACATCTCGCATGAAAACCTAAAATAATAGACCAAATTAGGGGCTTTAGCCTGTCACTCTAAAGTCCTCTAATTCTACATCCTTTAAAGATTATTTCCCTATTTATTTTCAATTAATTGTATGGACTATATTCTCATCTATATAATCTCGTGTGATTCTACCACAGTTGATTGAGACAATACCATCCATGATCTTACATGTTCTCACAACAGATTTTAACATGCAAGTTGATCAAGTTTACATATAAATGAAGAACAAAGTAAAATCATTACAATATATTCTCACTGCACTTGATTCTATATCCTACACATGCATACTAATTCATTACAAGAGGGAAGAGTAAAGAAAACTACTCACTGCATATGGAGAAACAACAAGAACTTTTCATTGAACAAAGACTTTGGAAACCATGAAAACAAAGTACTAAATTCAAACCAAAATACAATGAAAATACTTATCTCTAATAGAATCAAACTCTCCTTTTATATCAAAAGAAATCTCCTTATAATGCTCTCCAAGAAAAAAAGTGAAAAGAAAAGAAGAAATCTCTTACTCTCTCTTTTTCTCTCTCACCTTGCCGCCCCGCTTAGGGCTCACGCCCAAGCCTTCTTCTCTTTTTATCCAAGTATTATTCTCCACTTTCAATTAATTCAAGAGTTTAAGAGTTATTTTAAAAATATTTCCAAGCCTTTTTTATAATTTTCCAAGAGATGCTTAAGTGTCTCTTCAAAACTATTCAGATTCAATGAATCTTCCAAATGGTGTCTGAAGTGCCTCTTCAAAACTCCATATAACTGCTCCAAAGTCTTTTAGAAAGTCCCTTTTCTCATTTCCAACAAATTCCCCAAGAGATGCATGATGCACCACTTCAAAAATTGTCCAAATCTGACGTATATTCTTGAAGATATGTTGAAAACCGTCACCGGCGCCTAAGCGCTATTTTTTGGGCACATAAGCGCCCCCCTCTCTGTCTGGTGGCACCTAAGCGCCATTTTGGGCACTTAAGCGCCAGAAACAGGCACTTAAGTGTCTGGTTTAGGTCCCCTTGGCTCTGGTGTGCCCCAGTTCAACCCGATTTGCTCCATTTTGGTCCATTTTTTTTTTCTTTTGCTCCAATCACTCCAAATTCTTTAATTTGATGTACCTAAAACCAAAAACACAAGAAAAAATACCTTTAAAGTGCAATATCATACAAAAATATGGCATGAAAAATAGTACATTTTTAGGCGTATCAAAATCCCTCAAACTTAAACATTACTTGTCCTAAAGTAATACTACATTTTTAAAATAATTTATGTAGATTAGAGTTAATGGATCATCCCTTAGAATTGTTAAAATTTTGTTCTAAGAATTTGATAGTTCAAATTAGAAGAAATTCTGGTGAATTAGACTAGCCCACGGTCTAAAATATTTATCATTAAACTTGGAAATTTGATTTCCTATCTAGTTCATAAATATATGCAGATTTTTCAAACTTCGGATCCTATGAACTTTACTTTCTAGACTTAAGAACTCTCTTAAAATAAATTTTACTAATATAATTATAAAAATAAAGCCTATAATTATTCTAAGTTCTTTACTCTAGAAAGGCTCAAGTGAAACCAATTTTTGATTAAGACTTCTCCTCAAGCTTCTCCTCACTTTATTCTCTTTTTTTCTTCGGGATATTTTTGATCCATTATTTTTTTTCTTCTTTTTTTTTTAATATATGAGGATTACTATATTTAGAGAATTCCTTAAATAACTTTGAATTTCACCATCCTCCTCTAAAGTTAAAACTTATTGCTTTCCTTCACTTGAAAATATGTAAATTCTTTTTTAAGAAATACTTTCTAAGGGAGCCTTAAATGATTGAAAATAAGAATTCTAAGAATCCTTAATTTTTTTAAAAATACAATTTTTCCTACTAAAGATAGTTATTCATTTTTCCAAGTTCTCAACTAAATATCCTTAAGATAGTTATTCATTTTCCTACTAAAGATAGTTCACCATTTTCACTAAAAATATCATCTAAGTTTTCCTACTACATTTCTATATTTAAAATTTTAACATCCTTAAGACGAGTCTACATAAAAATAATCATTAGAAGTAAAATAAAATTTTATTTGTAATAATTTTGAAAATAAGTAAGGTTTAAATTTGAAACATTTTTCCTTCCCCACAAAACTTAAGCTCAAACATGTGTATTAATGAAGTACAAAAATATGCGGCAGGGAAAGATCACTTTTACAATTTACTACACATCCTACAAAAATATCAACAAATAACACATGGTAGAACATTGTAGTAGAAATTAAATCTAGCCTAAACATGTTTGACATAACACTCTAAAGGAATTTTAAATAGTAGAATAGGTACAAACTAAAGATTAAACAGAAACACATTTTAAACTTCATAATGAATTGCTAGATGCTAACAAGTTTAAAATATTGAGTTAAGTTTTGTCACCTATAAAGACTCATTTAACTTGAATTACAAACATATACATACAAAATCCAATACATAGACTCACAGATTCATAAACAAAGAACGGCTGAGGTTAATTTGATCTCCCTTCTACTCACATTTCCCCTCCTTACTTTTAATTTCTACCTGAAGAAACTTCAATAATAAAGTGGGTGTATTATAAAACCTTGTATCATTATCACCCATGTACTAGAATTACTTCATGTGTTACCAATTTCAGGTTTACTTTAAGTCTAAGGCATACAAAATCTGGTAAATATAGTGTAGTTCATCTAGATATTGTTCACTAAGTAAGTTCATGACCTTACCCGGTGAAGACAAAGTCAGATAAATGAACCAATAGAGTTTACATGGAGTGCCTCAAGTCTAAACACTACATGATTCAAGGTAATGCTCAGCTCTAGTTAAGAACTAAGTTGTAACAGACTCGTCAACCTGCTACAACTAGAAATCATATATAAATCTAGTCATGATGAAGGAATTACCTCACAACATTAATCCAATCCACTCTTACACATCAAACATAAATCAAAGTACAACATCTAACTATTATCCAATCCAACATAACAACAACCACAATAAACAGATAACAAAGATAACCATGGGTTACCTCCCACAAAGTGCTTGGTATAACATCGACGACCCGATGTATCCAATTTTTACTCTAGTTGCCCCAACATCAAATTCTCATTCATTTTGTCTGTATACCACGGAATATGTCATTCAGTGATTTTGGATAACTCTTTCTTATGAGATCTTTTACTGATTTCATCATTCAATTTAGGTTCTTATGATTGAGTTAAATTTTAAGAAATAAAGACTTGTGGTGTAGATGAATTCCCTAAATAGGTAGGCCATAAAATTATATGGGGTACATTTATCTTAAGTTCATGAGATTTTTCAACAAATGAAATTAAAAGTTTACTATTTTCGATAACATCCATTATTTCACACCTCTCCTAAACATACATACAGTCTTCTTTAAAAAAACATTTTCAACTCATCACGAAGGTTCATTTCGATCTCATCTGTTAACTTACTCTCAAAACTTTCTTGGAAATGGTCTTTACTTAGATAATTAATTTCATCCAGCCAAAAACAATCATCAAATATTCTCTCAGCTGGATATTTCATAGTCTATAGCACATTAAAAGTAGCTTAATGGTCATTAATATTCATAGTTAACTCTCCTTTTTTCACATCTATTATAGCTTGCCAGTAACAAGAAAAGGTCTCCCCAAAATAATTAGATTTTCTTTATCTTCCTCCATATCTAATACAATAAAGTCCATAGGAAAGATAAATTTATCCACTTTTTTATCTTCCTTCATATCTAATACAATAAAGTCCATAGGAAAGATAAATTTATCCACTTTAACAAGCACATCTTCTATAATCCATTTTGGATAAATAATAGATTGATCAGTTAACTAAAGGGTTACAGTAGTGGGAGAAATATCGGCTAAACCTAACATTCTAAATATTGATAGAGGCATCACATTAATGTTCGATCCTAAATTGTATAAAGCTTTTCCACATAACCTTTCTCCAATTGCACAAGGAACTGTTAAGCTACAAGGATAATTAAGTTTCTGAGGAAGCTTTTTCTGTAGTATAGTGATGCACTCTTCACTTAGTGCAACTGTCTCGTAGTCCCCAAACTTCCTTTTCTTGTTTAATGTCTCTTTCATAAAATTTTCATAACTTGGCATTTGTTCCAAAGCTTCAATGAAAGGAATATTTATAATTAACTTCTTAAGTACGTTCGTGAACTTTGAAAATTTTTTATCCAACTCATACTGTCTAAGTTTTTGAGGAAATGGAGGTGGTGGTCTTTCTAAATTAATTTTAGTTGGATATATTAAATTTTCCAGATCATTAGAAACATGTTCTTTAGGTCTTTTAGTTTCCGTTGTTTCTCTCACAAATTCTTTCTCTTTTTTAACCACAATTTCTATCTATCTTCCACTTCTTAATTGGACAATGTCTATTTGTTCATCATTTTTCTCTTTAGGGTTGATTTCAGTGTTGCTAGGAAGTGTTCCTTGCGGTCTATTGCTAAGTAAATTGGCAATTTGTCTCAGTTGATTTTATATGTTTCTAATCGTAGCATTTTGACCTTGCAACTGGTTTCCCATTTGCAATACCACTTCTTCTGTAGACATCTTCTTATCCTCAATTTGTTGACCATTGTTAGAGTTTGGTGGATATGAAGGTCTATAGTTTGTGTTCCCCTGATAATTCCAACTTTCATTAGGATTTGCATGATTATTTTCCCATTGTTGGTTTCCACCCCAAATAGTATGATACCAGTTAAAATTAGGATGGTTCTTCCAACCTGAGTTGTAAAAGTTAGAATACAGGTTTTTTATGGTATTCAATGTCTCATATGATAAGTTAGAATCAATCATATGCTCTGATGAACTTTCCTCACTTACTGAAGTGAATTGAGGCTAGTTCATTCCAAGTTTTTCCAACTTCCTTGATATTGTAGCAACCTGAGATGCAAGAATTGCAAACGCATCTATATCATGAACATTGGCTACCTTTTTAGGATTTTCCCTTACAGAGGGCCATTGAAATTCATTTGTAGTCATTTCTTCAATTAAAGCATATGCTACATCAAATGGTTTTGACATTAATGATCCACCAGTGGCAGCGTCAATTGTAGACCTAAGGGATCCTACTAACCCATTGTAAAAAGCTTGAATGATTAACTAATCGGGTCGAGCATGGTGTGGACACTTACTTAGGAGTTCCTAAAATCTTTCCCAGGTTTTGTATATTAATTCCCCTTTATACTGAAAAAATGAGATAATATCTTTTCTAAGTTTAGTAGTTCTTGAAGGTGAAAAATCATATCTAAGAATTTTTTAGTTAACTCCTCACAATTTTTATTTGGGTGTTTATGAGTATAACCACATTTTAGCCTTATCCCTTAGTGAGAAAGGAAAAAAGAATTAGTCTAACAGCATCGTCTGACATGCCGTTATAATGAAATGTAGCACAAATTTCTAGAAAATTTGATAAGTGTAAATAGGGATCCTCCGAAGGAGTTCCCCCAAGCTGGTCATTCTGCACTAGTTGGATAATCGATGGTTTTATTTCAAATGAGTCAGCTGCTGCGACAGGGGTTTGTATACTAGAGTGAATTTCAACTGTCTTAGGATTTACATAATCTCTCAATGATTTATGATAATTTTCTAAGTTACTATTGTGATTGTTTTCCATTTTCATTTCTAGTTTTTCAAGTCCTTTCTATTTTTTAATTTTTTTTCCTTTTTTTGTTTAACTCAAGACCATAAGACTCAAGTCTTACAGATCCTTTGTTTCACATACGCAGCACAACAAACATTACATTAATAATTAAACAAACAAAACAAAAAAATATATTTAACACTATAAAACATTTTCACAAACACCCTGTTTTTCAGACAAACAGTTTTTTTCACAACACTTTTCATATAAAAAACACTTTTCACACAAAAACAATTTTTTGGACACTACAATTTCCAAGTCTAGGCCTAATTACTTCAACTAAAATTCTCCTAAAACTCAAGGTCAACCGTTGCGATCTCCGACAACGGCGCCAAAAACTTGATCCTGATATTTTTTTTATATGTAGAATTTAAGAAGTTGACACCACTACTTGAAGATTTTAATCCCCGATAATGACACTGAAAACTTGAATTCAAGCAAAGTAAGATTTCAATTATATTTCTAGGGATTCTATGCAAGTATGCATATCGTTATCAAGTAATATAGGGCTTTCTAATTATGCCTCGAATATCGATCCCATGGAGATCGAGGTTAATCACGGTGACTTTCAAGAGATTTTAGGTTAGAATAACATGCCCTAGCTTGGAAGGTCGATAAGAGTTTGGTTTTAATTTTATCTTAAAATTATCACTACAATACTACTTTTACTTCTAAATTAAAATACTTAGCGAAAATCAGAAAGTGGGGCTTTTAATATATTAAAAATACTCTTTCTCATGCAATGAAAGTAGTGACATGTGTGAAAGTAAAACAAGTAGTGAGAGAGATTATGAAAAATAGGAGCAATTATATTCTTTACCCTTACTAGAGATGTTATAAAAAACATTAGTTAATCTAAAGTTTTAATAGTTTTAAAGACGGGCTAAGCATGGAAGATACTAGCTCTCACTCTAGAGTTCCCTCTTATCCCTCCACCTGGAGGCTAACATCTCGCATCAAAACCTAAAACAATAGATCAAATTAGGGGCTTTAGCCTGTCACTCTAAAGTACTCTAATTCTACACCCTTTAAAGATTATTTTTCTATTTATTTGCACTTAACTATATGGACTACATTCTCATCCATACAATCTCATGTGATTCTACCACAGTTGACTGAGACCATACCATCCCGGATCTTACATGTTCTCACACAGATTTTAACATGCAAGTTGATCAAATTTACATGTAAATTGAAGAACAAAGTAAAATCATCACAATATATTCTCACTCTAATCGATTATATATCCTACACATGCATACTAATTCATTACAAGAGGGAAGAGTAAGGAAAACTACTCACTACATATGGAGAAACAACAAGAACTTTTCATTGAACAAAGACTTTGGAAAACATACAAATAAATTACTAAATTTTAACCAAAATACAATGAAAATACTTATCTCTGATAGAAATCAAACTCTCTTTATATAGCAAGAGCAATCTCCATACAATCCTCTCCAAGAATAAAGTGAAAAGAAAAGAAGAAATGTCACACTCTCTCTTTCTCTCTCACCTTGCCGCCCCGCTTGGGGCTCACGCCCAAGCCTTCTTCTCTTCTTCTCCAAGTATTTATTTCCTCTTTCAGTTAATTCAAGAGTCTAAGAGTTTTTTGAAAAATATTTCCAAGCCTTTTTTATAATTTCTTAAGAGATGCTTAAGTATCTCTTCAAAATTGTTCAGATTCAATGAATCTTCCAAATGGTGCCTGAAGTGCCTCTTCATAACTCCATATAACCTCCCCAAATTCTTCTAGAAATCCCCTTTTTTCATTTTCAATGAATTCCCCAAGAGATGCACGAAGCACCACTTCAAAAATAGTCCAAATCCGACGTATATTCTAGAAGATATGTTGAAAATTGTCATGGGCGCCTAAGCGCCATTTTTGGGCACTTAAGCGCCCCCCTCTCTATCTGGTGGCACCTAAGAGCCATTTTGGGCGCTTAAGTGCCAGGCACAGACACTTAAGTGTCCGGTTTAGGTCCCCTTGGCTCAGGTGTGCTCTGGTTCGACCCAATTTGCTCCGGTTTGCTCCATTTTAGTCCATTTTTATTCATTTTTCTCCAATCACTCCAAATTCTTCAATTTGATGTACCTACAACCAAAAACACAAGAAAAAAAATACCTTTAAAATGCAATATCATCATAAAATATAGCATGAAAAATAGTATATTTTTAGGCGTATCAGAATGCTCGGAGAGGCCGAGGATGAGGTGGCGCCACGCTTGATAAGTAGAAAATTAGGGAATTTCTTGAATTATTTAATAGCCATAACTTAAAAAATGCATACCTTTATGTAGGAAAATCATAAAAATAAAATAAAAATATCAACTTGCTCAGTGAATAGAGGAGAACAATGTAGAAATGATTTCATATTTTTTACACATGTATTATTTTTAATTAATTAAAAAGTATTTTTCTTATTTTAATTCTCCATTTCACCATGGCACGAAACCATGGGGCTTTTGATTTGACTGTTGTTAGGCATCTCCCCAGAATATTTCAAGGACAAGGGGCAACTCTAACCAAAGATATCTAATTTTTAAGATAATAGTCCCTATTTTGGTATAAAAATTATAATAATTAAAATAATCATAAAAAAATACAAAACTTATTTTTTTAGGTTAACTGTGGTTAGAGGATCCTAGGAAAAATATAAACTTAGTTTAACTCAATAAAAATAATCCTAATTGCCACCAACCCTAAAAAATGAAATAAAATTAATTTAGAGTAATCATAAATGTAAATGGCATAAAAATTATCCTCCACTATAATTTAATATCAGAGGAGCTCCATATAAAAATTTCAAGTCAATTAGAGTTAATTTGACCACTAAAATTGATTAATCAAGTTAAATATCATTTTTGGTATTAAAATAATTACAATAATTAGAATACAATTCAAAAAATTACCAAACTTGTTTTGGAAGCTCTTTATGACCAGAGGAACCTAGGAAAAATAAACGTAAAATTAAAATAAATACTTCATTTTTTTAGCTAATTTTAAGCATTTAAATAATTAAATATTAATTAAAAATCATAAAAAATGTCAGATTGTAAAAATACACTAAAATGTCACATTTGGCTTCCTAATCACTTGAGACCAATCTAAATAATTTTCATAATTTTTTAAGTCAAGGTATTAATTTTTTAAAGGCTTAAAATGAATTTTCTTTAATTTTCCACTAAAATAATTCTAATAATTAAAATATAAATTAAAAAAATATGAAATTTGTTTTTTTTTTGTTTTCTAAACTTAGAGAGATTTAAGAAAAATATAAAACTTAATTTTTTACTTAAATAATATTTTATAATTAATTAATGCTCAAAATAATAATTTTAATAATTACATTAAACTTCTAAAAATCATGAAAATTGGTCCATGTGGTCCTCTAACCTAGGTGAGTCTTCTATAATTTTCTTAAGGATAGAGGTTTTGTTTTGGTTGAGTTATTAAATTTTCATTAAAAATCCATATTTTTGCTTTAAAAATAATTATAAAAATTAAATAATTTCAAAAAACTCACATTTTCTCCTTTGATGTTCTAATTAACTAATGATTGGGGTAACATAGAATTTTCAAGTCATTTGAGTCTAATTTAATGAATTATAAGGTATTATGGTCTTAAGGGCAAAAGGCTAATTTGGGAATTTAAGGCTTAATTAATATTTAGGCTTAACCAAAGGGCTAAATGCTCAAAAAATAATCTAAATTCATATTTTTTATGATTGGAATATGAAAAGAGATAAATGGTAGTAACCAACCTCAGTTTAGTCTAATAAAGGACAATTTTGTAATTTTCTTAAAATTGATGAAATTTGGAAGAGTATTTAAATAAAGAAAAAAAGATATTAAGATGAGGGGTTTGATTTTTTTGGAAGATCATAACTCACTAATTTTAGGCCCCAATTAATAGTTTTGAAATGATTTATAATTCATGATTAGGATTAAAGGTATAAACATTTAAATCTTTTTTTCTAAAATTAGAAATCTATCCATTTTTTTAAGGGCTTAGTAGTGAATTAGGTTTAAAAAAAAAATTATTTAATTAGATCTAGAAAATAATCTATAACTAATTTAAAGCTTTTTAAAACACTACAAGCCCATCTTTAAAGTCAAAATGTTAAGTTTCTTAATTAAACCAAATTGCCCCTAAGGGTCTTTACCTATATAATTTATAAATAAAATATCAAGTGATAATACCCCATCCTTAGGGTTGGCTAAAACATCAGTTCATTGAGCATAAGGATATGATAAGGATGAGTTATTAAGTAACATAATGAGTTTGAACAAACTCGGGACTTTTCAAGGGATTGTGAGATGCCTGGGACCTGGTCCCTGGACCTTTCTTGTACTCTTTTAGATATCTTGAAGTATGATTAAACTCATTATGCCTTGCTTAAGAAACTATTTATACACTTAAATAAATAGGAACCACTAAGATATGACATAGGATTTGGTAAACACGCCTTAAACTTGTACTTCCTACTTTTTCTACAAGCATGTTTTAATTCTTGCAAAATTTTATATATATATATATATATATATATATATTCCTTGCAAGTACTTAACTTTCAGGTGGTGGAACGAGAAGACTTAACAGATACGCTTTTAAGTTATTGAATTACAATTTATTTTTACCTATTGTTTCCACCTCGTGAACCTACATGTTAAAACTGAAACTTTTAGGATATCCACTGAATTGAAACCAAAAAAAAATTAAAAATTAAAAAAAATATAAAATTCACCGCCATAACACTCAAAATATAAGACAACTCAAAATTTAATTGCAAACATTAAAAAACAAAAATTGTAACTAAATTAAAATATCTCTATCGGATGATCGGGAATTCCTCGGAGGAGGAAACCTACGGTTGCTAATGAGATTTCCCATGGTCTAAATGAAAGTATGGAATTCATTGAGTTGAGTTTAGCAAATTCATTTGGATTAAGCTAATCCGAAAGAAAATTGTGGTACCGGAACGATGGAACCGTAGGATCCTAACTGGTGTCGCTCTAAGCAACTTTAATATGCCTCATAATAATTAAATAACCATAAACATATGAGATACTTGATTTGACATCATAACTTGACACATTAGAAAACTTAAATATGCTACGACGAGGAGCTTGGAGCTAGCATTGTGGACAACACGACCATCTTCAACAGCAAAACATGTCTACACCGGCTAAACCATTCCTTAGAATTAAACATTAAATCCATAAGACTTCGAGGTTGTCTACTTATGCAACATAAACCCCCAACTCATCTTTAGGCCTTTGTATAACCCTACTATGCAATTTAAGCCCTAAATCGCTTTAGGATTCTGAGGTTGTCGTTCGTCACGACTTAAATCCTTACATCTTCCAAGATATTTGTGTGATCGTTTCACACAAATTTGAACCCAAAATTAATAAAATTTACAGGATGAAACATTTAAATTTTTCTCCTCTAAATTGAAGCCAAATAGTATGATAGCTTGGAAAGTCACCGATGTTCTTCTCAGAATTTGTGACATCCCCTAGTCTCTCTTCCTTTGGATTCAAAAATAAAATGTTCCAAATTTGAGTTATTCTCCTTTCACACCTCTTTGTCTGATTTCCTTTAAAAGTCTTATTCTTTTGAACTCTTTGAAGATAATATCCTCTGATTTTTATGGAGAGTTTTCTTAGGTGACTTCGATTATTTAGAATGTAATTAACTATAGGAGGTTGCCCTTATAGGAAGTATTTCCAAATGCAGTTTAATATAAACCTTATTTAATCTTGCATATTAAATAGGGGAACTTATCGACTTATAATAAAAATGGTTTCGCAGACTTAACGAATGTCATACAATCTTTAGTTTATTCAATTGAGCCTTACCAGTAAGAAGTGTGTTTATCCTTTAGGATGAATACATTATTTGTGGTATTGGGCTCGTTTATTTAAACTACTAAGGATATGAGATCGGTCCAGTCTTGTATTTTCAAAAGATCTAAAATGCTATTTTTTTTCAAATTATATATTAAATTAAATTAAAACGGGTGTTGGGATATCCATCCTGGCAACCAACAACTTCACAACCCCGCAACTCTTTTTAGTGCTGACACATCCAAGGCCTTAAAATCTATAACAAGTGTTTCACTTAAATTGTAATAATATGACCAGCCAAATGACACATTATTTCATAATGATAAGTATATCAACTTTATTTTTTCCATTTATCTACACAAGTTCCCCCATTTTGGTTAGAACAAAACCATTAGAGATTGAAGAATCAATATGAACAACAATATTATGATGTAATGAAGATATGTGAGAGGATGCATCATACAAGTCTCACACACACAACCAATTTTAGAAATATTTTAATTTTCTTAAGAAATAAATAAAACATCTAGTGTATTCATTCCTTAAATTGAGAGCATATACAAGGCTTATAATGATAATCAAGACATAGCTTTCTAACAATCAAAGAATAACATTTCATCATTCTCTTATTCTTCTTGTAATTGCCTTCCAAAAAGATATAATTTAATCGAGAATATAAATATGTTTGATTAAAAGCCTTTGGACCGGGTTCAAGATGCACACTTATTCAATTCGCTTAAAAGATGAACACGTTCAATAGACAAACTCATTTAGGAGATGTCCTCTTCTAGGAGAACAACTCTTAAGAGATGATGCACTTATCCAAAAGATGAACTCATCTAAGAGAACAAATCTCCTATAAGATGAACTCTCCCAAGATATGACATTGTAAGAAGATTAACTATACGCAAAGAATCAATAATGAGGGAAAATTACCAAGGCATGACATTATCAAGAAAAAAACTACTTAAATATATCCATGCTAGAGAAAAAAATAGAGGACGTAACAAAGAACTCTTGAGATTCTGGTGTAATAAGTATGTTATTTATAAATTTATAATGTATAAATTAAGTCACGTATATATAAAGATGTTTAATACAGTAAAAGAGATTGATCATCAATCACTGTAGAACACTCATTTTGTAGAAAATATTTTATCTATTTTTTATTCATAAATTTTATATTCTAACTCTTTCATTAGATACACCAATCTACAAACAAATCATGAACCAATATCTTAAAAGGTATGATGAGTGTCAAGCATGCCAAGATTTGGGGAACACTTACACAATCATTAGAATCACATAACAAGAAAATTCTTTTCAACATGGTTAACAAAGGGATAATTTTTTGTCTTTTTCTTATTATTTTTTCTTTTATATTATTGGTTAATTTGCATATCTAAATCAATGATTACATAACTATATACTTATATAATAAGTAATGTGAACATCACTTGTTATATTGGTGAGTTCACGAAAACCACTCATAATACTTATCTCATTTATAAATTTGGTAACTCATCCCTTATCATCAAGCTTGCATAGAATGAGAAAAATTGTCTAATCTTTAGTGCCTACTGGCCTAATAGCTAAACACTAAAGATGAATTTGAAAAAAAAAATTTCCCAAATATAGCTTGACAAAATAAAAAATGAAGATNATCTGGCTTTCTATGAGCCTATGTATTTTATTGAATTATGTTTTTTTTCGATTCTGGCTTGTTTATTAGTTTTATTTTTATACTCATAATTATCTCAAGCAAAATGATCAAGTCAACATCGTAACTTGAATCGAACCAGGCAAGTCAGTGAATATGAATCAGCACAGCTGAATATATCAAGTTTAGTTATTCTCATATATCTTTGGGAATGTAATTAAAAAAAAACGAGAGAGAGAGAGAGAGAACTATAGTAAAAATAGTCTTGATAAAAAACCAAATCATCATTATGAGTCCAGTTGCTGAATATCTTGAAGATATGGATAATAGAAAGCGAGAGGGTAATGAAAAAATAGGAAAGTTAATCTTGATTGTATCATGCTGAATAAACTGAAAGAAATTGTATCTACATCTATGCTTACTTCATTTGAGACAAGACAAATATTTATGATTTGAAGTCAATGTAGAAATCACTAAAGAATATCTGATAAGTATATGATTTTTTAACANAAACCTACATATTGTTGAGAGGGGCAGTTGTCCCCCCTAAATTCTGAAATTTTATTAATAACAATAAGGTAATTAGATTTTTTGCCCACTCTGAATTTATCCCTTTGCCCCTCTTCCTCTAATGAACCAAGCCAACAATTATATTAATCAAGTTGATTAAGTTATATAAATGCTAACTTTTAATCCTTAATAAATCTAAATAATACAAATAAAGTTACAAATTAAAATTTTTTATTTAATAAATTATTTATTCATATAAAACAATTATTTGGGTCAACCATGACTAGTACTTTGAATATAAATAGCAGTAACATTGAATAGCTTTGAGATTTGGGAATAAATAGTAATTTTAAAATGTCAAATGGGAGCAGATTGTGGAATGGCTCTCCTCGCCTTTAAATTTTAGGTACATTTTCACACATACCGCCCCATTTTTATGTATTTACATATCTAACACCTAAAGTGTCATCATTACATTTATACTATCCAAAGCAATCATATCACATCCAAATATATCACTTTAACTTGTAAAAGTAAAACACATATCTTATTGCATAAGTAATGTGGTGTGTATGTAAAAATCAAAGTTTAAGTGTTAGATACGTAACTACATGGGAATTCAGCGGTATGTATGTAAATATTCCCAAGTTAAAAACACCTTTTATGATTTTTAAATGAAACCAAATAGAAAATAAAAATATATATATTGAAATGAAATTATAGTTGTTTTAAAGATGTTTATTTATTTAATAGTTTTTAGTAACAAAACCCTCGAAGATTGGAAAAAATATTCTGTAGTGCATACGGTGTCCGCTCTTCACTGTACATGTCGATGAAGATAGAAGCATAACAAAACCGAAATACATCTTTGCTCTGAGATCGGACACCATATGCATTTCTGCATGCGATGTCCGCATGAAATAATTTTTTCAAAATAGAAGCATAACAAAGGCGGGATGAAATTATGATGCAATAAAACTATATGAGAGGATGTATCATACATGTCCTTTTCACACACATTTATAACCCAATCTAAAATTCTAAATCAACTTGCACAGGGCCATGCACGTGCATGATAATTTATCAAACTATTTAATTAAAAAAATCATCTTCATTAATTCCTCAATCTTATCTCACAATAATATATTAACTTTAAATTTCTTCTAGTTAAATTTCGATGAAGATAGTTGGGGTTCACATAACACATACGTACATTTCAATTTACTTCCACCGGAAAGTGATGTATCAACGAAATGAGGCCCTTTGGAAAGTGATACATCAACGAAAATTTATTGTCAGGCTAACTATAGTTGTTGCCTCCAGCACAAAAACGGCAAAAAATGGGCTGCACATTTCTAATCCTTGCCATACGAATCTTTTGCTTCAGCGCCATCATAGCCCTCGTCCTCTTCTTACTCGGCGCAAGTACTCTAATTATTCTCCACATCTTGATCATTGGCAGAGCTTGCCGGCAAGCTCTCAGAAGTCTTGTTAACGGTGGCGAAGGATTCGTGGGCACCGGCAACGGGCTGTCTGTCAAAGAACTTGAGAAACTCCCCGGCTTTGAATTCTCGACGCCGGAAGAGAAGGGGGGCGCCAACTGCTGCGCTGTTTGCTTGGAAAGTTTCGAGTTTGGAGATCGATGCCGGCTGTTGCCTGCTTGCCATCACAGCTTCCATGCTCGTTGTGTAGATTGTTGGCTGGTCAGAAGCAGCATCTGTCCAATTTGCAGGTGCAGCCAGGTCGCCGGAGGGGCTGGCAATGAAGTGGTGCCAAGTTCTGATTAATTCTTCGTTTGTTGGTACAATTTTTTTGGATATTTATTATTGTCTGCAAGGATCGTGTCTCAGAGTTTATTGATGCATATGCGCCGTTGAAATTAGAGAAATACTATTTTTTGATTTAAATAAATCAGCATGTGGTTAACATCAGTCTGGCTTTCTCTGAGCCTTTGTATTTTATTGAATTATGTTTTTTTCGATTCTTGCTTGTTTATTAGTTTTACTTTTATACTCATAATTATCTCAATCAAAATGATCAAGTCAACATCATAACTTCAATCGAACCAGGCAAGTCATTGAATATGAATCAGCACGGCTGAATATATCAAGTTTAGTTATGTATTACCCTTGTAATTTATCATCTAGTATTTATTTTTTGTTTATGTGGATCCTCACTTCTAATTATTAGATAATTATTCTAGTTTAAGCTTGAAATAATTTTGAAAAATTAGTCAAAACTTTATTCTAAAACCACATTCATTTTTCTAGCATGTTGTATTTGCTAAATTTGTTTTTTTCTATATGAGATTTGGACTGGCATTCTCAAAGAAGCTAATAAAGTCCACTATAAAATTAAATCTCTAATGAACTTCATTGTGACCTTTTCTCTCTCTCCTTTTTCTTATTTTCATAGGCTTGATTCATATCTATATTTGAGTCTTGCTACTTTTCAAAAGAAAAAAATATAATCAACATCTACAATGTATGATAAGTATTTTCTGATTAAATACTAAGTGTTTAATGCTGATTTTTCACAATAGAAAACTTTGAGTACAAGTGATTGCACATGCTTTCTTTACTTGGGGCTCTGAACGACCCTTTATCCATAGGTCGGGATCAAGATTTGGGCATTATAGAAAATGCTACATAAAGGGGTGTGGTACATAAATAAATAGAAGTACAAAGTAAGACATATTAGTTACTTGCTATAAATGTCAAAAGGCCTATAACTTGAGTGAAAACTTGGATTTATAATGGATCAACTAGAAGGAAGTCATTTATTCTACTCGTTAAGTTGCCAAGTAACACCTGAGCATGGGTTATTAGGCCTAAGCTTGATGAGTCAGTGAGTTCATTATGAGTCTAGTGATTTCTTCATGAGCCTACCAAATTTGCCAATAACCTATGTGGCACATTTTGCCTTAAACTTGAATGTCAATTAATGGTTGATGTGTTAACCTTGTACCCAAGTAACAAAATTTTCTCGAGCTTAGCAAGCAAACTCATCCTTGGTACCTTTGGGCATACATATATTTTCTTAATTCTCATATATCTTTGGGAATGTCATAAAAAAAAATGAGAGAGAGAGAGAGAGAGAGAGAGAGAGAGAGAGAGAGAGAGAGAGAGAGAGAGAGAGAGANNNNAGAGAGAGAGAGAGAGAGAGAGAGAGAGAGAGAGAGAGAGAGAGAACTATAGTAAACATAACCTTGATAAAAAACCAAATTGTCATTATGAGTCCAATTGTTGAGTATCTTCAAGATATGGATAATAGAAAGCGAGAGGGTAATGAAAAAAAAAAAAGTTAATCTTGATTGTATTATGTTGAATAAAAAGAAAGAAATTGTATCTACATCTATGCTTACTTCATTTGAGACAATAAAAGTTGCACTGCCATTAATTAACAAATATTTATGATTTGAAGTCAATGTAGAAATCACTAAAGAATATCTGATAAGTATATGATTTTTTAACATTTTATTTATTTCTTAAGATGGCCTCATTTAATTAAATTATAAAATCAAATGAGCTTATCAATGTAGTAGTGGAGTTGGCCAATGAGAGGATCATTATGGAATGAAGAAAGTTGCTTAATTTTTATTAGAAAAAAGATTTTATTTGCATGTGCTTTTTCACAAATTTTAAGAAATTATATTTTACCACACTCTGAGTGAGCTTGCATGTGAAGGACACGGTAAAATTTCAGTCAACTCTAATTTTATCGCAACGTTGATTAGTGGTGGTTCCTGAATAAATGATTTGTTATTATATATTAGGGAACTTATCTTAGATGCAATTACGAAAACCATCCACCTTTAAAGCCTCTCTCTGGAAAGCTATAGTTGGGGACATTTAAGATGTTTTGTTGAGACTTGCCTCCTAAGGTTAATGTTGAAATGATGCTTGGTTTTCAAATTGAGGAAGATTGTATTGGGGCAAGACACTCAATCTAGTTTATTATGGAGAAGGGGAAACCATGCACTACCTATTAATGAGAAGTTGCACTTGAAGCCGCAAATCTACTCCAAGTTTGATGCATTTAATGTTGTCAACAAGGGCCAAATGATGTTATTTTTTTCTTCTTTGTATTTAATATACAAGGAGTGTAGTGCAGACCATGCAAGAGCTAAATTTTTTTAATTTTTTTTATCCTGTAACATAAAAATTATTCTATCATCTCAAGAGATAAAAAACTATTAACCTTTGATGGGTATAATCACAAAATAATAACTTCAAGGCATTTGGTTTATGCTACAAGAGACATTTGCACTACCTAATTGGAAATAAGATTTATTTTATTTCGGGATACAATTTTTATTCAGAAGCAAGCCCTGAGGGCAAGTCTGGTAATAGATTTAGAGCAGGATTTAAGCTAGATTTAACTGAAATCTTGTCAGATGGTCATTTGGGAAAAAGTTAAAGCCTCAAATTTGATTAATTTGGATTTCATGGATTTTGGACTTAAATCACAGATTTACTAAATCCCATGAATCGATGGACTTAGCAAATACGGGACAGAGGCTTCACATGAAAAAAAAAATATCGATGTGAAGTTATCTTCCTCAATGGTTTCGGGTAAGAAAGGAGCAGGAGGAAGTAAAATGGGAGTTTCATATCTCTATAAGCCACGATTCCGATGTTTTGTTACTAGCTAGCTCCAAATACGGCTATATCACGAGGGTTTGGTTATGAAGGTGATGTTAAGGTAAGGGTTCAGGGAGAAGAATTAAGGAGGCGATACTAGTAATGTAGAATTTTATTTAAGTCAATTTTTCTTAATTGAATTATATTGAAGTTCATTTTTTTAATTTAATTGACTAATAATTAATAATTGATTAAAATATTATCGAATTAATTATACTTAAATAGATTTATTTATTTTTTAATTATTAATTAATAAAAAAGTAAATCTAATTTTTTATTCATCCAATAAATTTATAAGTAATCATTAATAAATATAATTAATAAGTAATTAAATATTCTCTTATAAATGTTAAATTTCTATTTAGTAATTAGTTTGATAAAAAAATTATTAAGTAAAAATATAATTATTAGTAATCATATTTTGAAATTAAATACTAATTGAATTTAAGAAGTTAGTTTGTCTAGTTTGAAATATTTTATGAAGTTGAATTTAAATGATTTATTAAATTCTAATATGATTTGTTGTTAAAGTCTAACAACCATTATAGATTTTTAAATCCTAACAGAAATTGCCAAACAGTTTCATAGGATTTAACAGAATTTATTAAATCCATTTGACTTAAATCATCCATTGCTATACAATCCCTTATAGTTAATTGCACTCAAAAGGAGGCCATCTCTTATGAACACTCTCAATTAAAATAGTAACTCTCAAGTCTTTATAGATTAAAAAGTTTAATTTTCAAGTTTGACCATTTGGAGTATTAATTGCGATATGCTCAAATTTGGAATAATTATTATTTGAGGCCAAAGGAGAAGAAGTAGGAAACATTGGATGTTGAGAATCTAGGTTGCACTTCAAACTATCTTACAGTTTGGGTTTTACATTTTAGTTTTGGAATTTATTTAGTAATGAATTTTTTATTTTATTATGAATTTGGTGTATTTATTCTTATGACAAAGATCAATGAAATACCATATAAGTGAGGATTTGTCCAGTTGAAAGGATAAACTTGTTTCCTCATATCATAAAATCAAGGTGAGCACTATCAACATGGATATGTGGCAAACTTAATCTTTAGGCAGTTAAATGGAACATAATGGTTTTAATCGTCCCGCTAACCAGAGCATTTCTGGCCATTTCCTCAAGACTTATAACTTTGCTTAGAAAAGGTAGCCAATTAACCCAACTATGCTTCAAATCCATGAGTACAATTTCATGCTAATGAGATATAGGAAGATTTAATATAAAACTTTAGGAGAATTGAATGAGACTTCTAACTTGAACTTACAGTTCTAGCGGCTTAAAAATGTGGTGATGTAATATCCCGAACAAACGAAAATTGAACAAATTTATATTTTTTATTTTAAATTTTTTTTTTGATTTGATTTAATTCGATAAACAAATGCATGTATGCATTCATTAAAGTTTAAAAATATGACAATTCCAAAAATATTTTGTTTTAATACAACTTCATCAGGAATGTTGACCTCACTTTTCAGTCAAGTATTTTCCTTAGCTTATACTCAATCTCAATGAGATATAGTACACTCCTTCTAGTAACACCAAATAATTGAATTAAAATCGGATAAACTGTAACTTAAACCCTACTTGAGCTAAAACCTAGGCTAACCTAACATTGAAATATAACTAAGCAAAAACTAAAAAAAAAAATTAAATAAAATTGAAATCAACCTAATTAAAACATAATCACATATAACCAAATTCAATGAAACACTGAGATTGAACTAAAAATTAGCTTAAACTGAAATGCATACTGAAATTATCATTTTCTTCACAGCTCATCGTAGAGCATGGAATCATTCTAAGAGTTTGAAGATGTTTATTATCATATATAATAACCATGCAAATAAGTCTGATGATTAAATAATACCTTTTTAACGTAAAACTTTTCACTTCAAGTTTTCATGCATGAATAGTGTTCCAATCCCCCCAAAAATTTTTATGTTCTCCACAGACCAATTCAGTGATCAAAATTTCATTTTGTAAGTTGTATAATATTCATTATTACATATGAGAAGATTGTAAACTACTTTGATGATAATTAGAAAAACATTTTACATGTAAAAAACATGCAAACTTCATTCTCTAAGTTGTATGATATTCTTTATTACACACTTTTTATGTAAAACTATTAGAGTTTTCAAGCATTAAAATTGGTTCTACATAAAAATTTTTCAATGAATCATTATATTTCAAAATAGAATGTGTGATTGTGTTTAGGTTTTCAAAACCTTTGAAATGGATCTCTCCACACTCAAATCTAAGGTGGTTTGGGGGACTATTAAGCCTATAATAATTTGGACGACAATTATGATAATAAATAGAAATTCTAATAATTAACTCAAAATGGTGTCAAATCAAAATCAAACCTATACTGAAATTAATGTTTGCTAAACACTTAATTTGATCAATAAAAACCTACTAAGAACTTTTATTCAAAATCCACCAAAATTTTCCCTTCCATAGGATGGGGCCCAGACTTTGATTTGAAATATCTTGAGTTAGGGACCACATCAATCAAAGAAAATTGCACCATTTAAGTCCTTATATGTTTCTATACCAATTGATATAAGGTCAAAATTTTGGTTGTTTCCATAACCACCTATAACTACCATGCCACTTTAAATTGAAACAACATGAAATTGAGATCTCCTCATCCAAAACTAATTACACCATTAAGTTCCTTAAATATTTCTTTTCCAAAGAAGATCGTGCCTCTATGATTCCAGGATTGTGGTGATTGTGGCTTTCCTAAATATTTTTCTATGTGATTGATATCAATCGGGGCTACATTACTCATTATGTCTATGTCCAGTTCAAAAAAATACTATAATCCATGAAATTGAGGTTCCCTCAATCCCATTGACATTTCTCATGAATGTGTAGATCCATTGGAAAGATTTTAGAATTCTACTAGAATATGTCTATCCTTTGGGATTTTGTGGTTAACCCTTCATTTTCACTACGCAACGGATAGAGGTCATAGCATCATGAAATATTTTAACATCCTAGTTGGTCAAACTAGAAGTAAATAAATTTTATAGGTTAAACAACAAAATAGGCTATGAAAACACAAGAAAACTTTATAAAAAAAATCCTAGAAAACCATGATTAAATCCGCCCCCCTACATCACAGAGACAAAGAAGAATTTAGCAATACATCATTGAGAAAACCATAACAAATAAAACTATGCAGAATTTCATTACAAGAAATAAATACTTATTAAACATACAAATAAACATGTCTTCTCCCCAATAATAGCTCTTTCCCTATCACACAAGTCTCTCACAACTCTCAAGATCAAGGTAAAACTCACCCTTATTGTTTTAACCTAAGAATAGAAGAAAACTTTAAGAAATGCACTCCAAAATGTCCCCAACTTCTATCTCTAGCCATCTTCATTTCTCTTTTGAACCAAACGCTCTTCAAGAAGCTCTAAAATTCATTCTTATAACAAAATACACAAATTTAACAAGCAAATTTCCTCTAAAAATGATTTCCTGCCCACTGGCGTGGTCACACCTAACTTCTAAAATGGGTGACATGGTCATACCTGATCCAGGCATGGTCATGTCGTTGATCTGGATATGTGGTGTGTTCACGCTACTGCTATCAAACATATGACATGGTCATTTCACCTCCAAGAGAGGTGAAACTGCTTTAGGACACTTATTTGCTACGTACTTGTATTCAACACCTATAACCTGCAAAACATCAAGAAAAACCTTTCTCAACTGTAAATATGTGATAAATAAGTAAAAATAACTTGTAAACTACAGAAAAAATACAAGTAAAATCACATATAATTGATGCATGTCAATACCCCCAAACTTACCCTATTACGGGCTCTCAGGTAATCGCTTAGCTTAATTGGGATTCCATGAATTTTATTGGTATTCCTGTAAGTTTCTAACTATTCAACATGTTTATCAAGGCTAAAGACAAGTATTTAAATGTCCTTATAGGATAAATTATCTTTAATGGGTAATAACTTGACCGTCCCTTAATTCACTTCATTCCATCTTTAAGAAAATCCCACATATTCTTAAATTGAAATGATTTATAGTTTTTTTCACTAACCTTGATGTCTTTAAGGTAATTTTAGTGGATTTTAGCCAACTCAATATCACTTAATTTTCTTTCCTTTGAAGATAACTTTAAAGGGGTTTAATTAAAGAATTCCAAGGGAACTTTATCATATAAAGTCCCACTAGAAACCTTTCTGATTTTTTTTCTTTTCTTGATTTTTTATTGTGCCCATCTCAAGCTTATTCTCAAGACTTTTTACATTTTAACTTTATTTTTCTTCTTTTCTTTTCTTTTTTTCTTATTCTTTTCCTTCTAAGAATTAATATATCTAGTTAGGAACTTTTTCTTCTTTTCAAATTTTAAATAAGTTGAAGGAGAGTGTTTCTTAAATAATAAATCTTCAACCACAATAGTTTTAATGCCACACCTTTAGGTTATCTTTTCAATTAAATCTTAGAGAACATTAAATTGGTTAAAATGAACTAAAACATATTAAAAACTTTTTTGGTTTACTACTTAACATTTAAGTTACATATTGTTAATAATCTATGGATTCCCTTAAGTAATGTCTGAGTTGTGAAGTTCTAAAATCTTATTGTTAACTCATTAAAGTTAATTTTTCCTAACTGACATTTATCTTCTTTTAACAGACTATTGTAAGAAACTTGAATCAATTAACATTTATAGTAGGAGTTATTTTATGAGCATCAGATCTTTTCGTAAGTTAAGCAGGTTACTTTTCAGGTTTGTAACAACTTTTGTTTTTCTCACCCAAACTTACATTTTTCCAACACATGAATAACATGAAGTAGTGGTAAAATATAAATTAGGTAAGTATGGGAAAAAGTAAATGTAGGATTGGTCACATGAATATTAGAAAATACATATGAAAGAAATGTAACAATGTATAAACTACTTCATAAAGAGGCAGGGCTCAAAATTAATCCAAATGAAAATTTAAAGCAAATTTCAAAGCAGTTATCAAAATAAATTTTGAAACCAATGCAGAAAGTAAAAACATACTCAACACATTGGATAGCACTTGTGTTGCCGCCATGATCTAAATTCTAATTTAGTAATCCTCAATCAATCACCCAATCTTTGTTGATCCTGAAGTTTCTACTAAATCTGTAAATTTTAGTTTTATGCAACTGTCGGCGCTAAAAGGGATGGTTGGGGTTTGTAAAGTTGTTGGTTGCCAAGATGGATATCCCAATACTCTTTTTAATTTAATTTAATATATAATTTAGAAAAAATAGTATTTTGGATTTTTGAAAATATAAGACTGAACCGATCTCATATCCCCAGTAGTTTAAATAAACAAGTCTAATACCGCAAATATTATATTCATCCTAAAAGATAAACACTTTGATTTTAAAGATGGGCTTGTAGTGTTTTAAAAAGGTCTTAAATTAGTTATAGCTTATTTTCTAAATCTCATTAGAAAAAAATTTGATTAACCCTAGTTCACTACTAAGCCCCTTAAAAATTAATGGGTAAATTTGTAATTTTAGAAAAAAAGATTTAAATGTTTATACCTTTAATCTTTATCATGAATTGTAAATCATTTTAAAATCATTAATTGGGACTTAAAATCAATGATTTATGATCTTCCAAAAAAATCAAACCCTTCACCTTAATATCTTTCTTTATTTAAATATTCTTCCAATTTCATCAATTTTAAGAAAACTACAAATTTATTCTTTACAAGACCAAATTGAGGTTGATTACTACCATTTATCCCTTTCATATTCAAATCATCAAAACATATCAATTATGATTATTTGTTGTCCATTTAACCCTTTGGTTAAGCCTAAATATTACTTAATACTTAAATTCCAAAATCGCCATTTCCCTAAGGCCTTAACACCCTATTACACATTAAATTGAACTCAAATGAATTGAAGATTTTATGTTACCCCACTCATCAGTTAATTAAAATATCATAGGAGAAAATGAGATTTTTCTGAATTTATTTAATTTTTATAATTATTTTTAATGCAAAAATAGGGATTTTTCAATGAAAATTTAATAATTCAACCAAAACAAGACCTCTGTCCTTAAGAAATTATTGGAGGCTCACCTAGGTTAGAGGACCACTTGGACCCATTTTCATGATTTTTAGAGATTTAATTTAATTACTAAAATTATTTGTTTATTTTGAGCATTAATTAAATATAAAATATTAATTAAGTAGAAATTAAGTTTTATATTTTTGTTAAATCTCTCTGAGTCCAGAGAAACCAAAGAAACAAATCTCATATTTTTGAGATTTATATTTTAATCATTGGAATTATTTTAGTGGAAAATTAGAGAAAATATATTTTTTAAGCCTTTAAAATTAATATTTTGACTTAGTAAATTAGGAAAAATATGTTGATTGGTCCCAAGTGATTGGGAAGCCAAATGTAACATTTTAGTGTATTTTTACAATTTTGCAATTTTTATGATTTTAAATTGATTTTTAATTATTTAAATGCTAAAAAATAACTCAAAAATAAAGTATTTATTTTAATTATAATTTTATTTTTTAAAGTTCCTCTAGTCATAAGGAGCTCCCAAAATAAATTTGGTAATTTTTTTAATTCTATTTTATTTATTATAATTATTTTAATGCCAAAAATGTAATTTCACTTGACTAATCCATTTGAATGATCAAATTAACTCCAATTGACTTGAAATTTTTATGGAGAGCTCCTATTACATTAAATTATAATGGAGAATAATTTTTATGTCATTTGCATTTATAATTACTCCAAATTATTTTTATTTCATTTTTTAGAATTTGCAATAATTAGGACTATTTTTAATGAGTTAAACCAAGTTTATATTTTTTCTAGGGTTATCTGACCACAATGAATCTACATAAACAAATTTTGTATTTTTATGATGAGTTTCTTAATTTTTATAATTATTTTACCAAAACAGAGACCATTTACTTAAAAATTAGATATCCTTGGTTAGAGATGCCCCTTGACCTTAAAAAAAATTAAGGGAGATACCTAACAACATATTCATCAAAAGCCCCATGGTCCCATGCCATGGTGAAATGTCTAGGAAAATAGAGAATTCAAATAAGAAAAAAATTATTTAATGAATTAAAAATAATGCATGCATCAAAAAAATATGAAACCATTTCCACATTGTTCTCCTATGTTCACTAAGCAATAAGATATTTTTATTTTATTTTTGTCATTTTTCTATGCAAAGATATGCATTTTTGAAGTTCTTTTCATTAAATAATTCAAATAAAGGCATATTTTCTACTTAAACCAGTCAGCGCCACATCATCCTAGGCAGCTTCGAAGCTCTGCATAGCGCTCCTCCATTCGGCCGAGACACGGCCATCTGACTCAGCGACTCGTCAGCCCATGCTTTATGTCCCTCTCTCATCCAACACGATCTGGACCATCCAACGGCTCTCTGTCATCGTCCCCGATCGCCATAACCCGTGAGCCGTCCAACTTCAAACCATAATATCTCTCTTGATTCTTAACCAAATTAAGTGTTTTTTTTTGTTTTTATGGACTCATCTTGCCTAGGAGAACATATTCATACAGTTTATCAAGCCTTAAATCAAGTCTATAAGCATGGAGAATTAAATAAATCTCGGTTTAAGGGGAGAGTTCAATATCGTTTCCCAAGAGGTGTGGCCTCGATTGGGTGGTTTCAAAAGCTTGTCTTGAGTCCAAAGCGCTCTTAGATGAAGCCTCAAGCTGTGGTGAAATGCCTATGTATGAAATCAACTAAGGCCGATTTAGGGATTCGATCAAAGTCCACCCTAGGAAGGTCTGGTGATGAGACTTTTATGAGGGATCTTCTTCTCTCACTCAGGGGATGGTTTGGGTGCAATTAATTTGAATTTGGTGGAGTCTAGAGGGATGTCATGTTTACCCTTGGGAGGTCTGGTGATGAGGCTTTTATGGGGGATCTTCTCTCACTCAGGGGATGATTTGGGTGCAATTAATTTGAATTTGGTGGAGTCTAGAGGAATGTCATGTTTTGAGCTTGATTTTGAGCTCCAAAATTGAGCTTGGATAGTGGGTTTGAGGGTTTGAAAATGGTTGGATTGAACTTAGTGGGTTTTTAAGAAGCTCTGAGATCAATTTGGCAGACTCTTCCCAAGGAATTTCAAGCTCTTTCCTCTTGGCCATGGACGGTGGGTTTAAATAGAGGGGGAAGGAGAGGACATCAGAGGAAATTGGTGGGTGCCATAAGTTGCTTAGGTGGAGAGGAGGATGGGGCAACAATCCAATTGGAATAATGCAGCTAGGATGGGTTTAATTTTGAGTTTTAGCCAAGGGGGAGCCTTTAATCATAGGTTTTCCAGCAGCCTAGGTGGATGGCCGACCAGGGAGGGGTCACCATCCAGCTCAGGGAGTTCAGGGTTGGGGTTTGGTGAAGTCAATTGGAGTTGGCCATGTGTAAAGGTATTGAATTAAAGAGGAATGGGGGAAAGGTCATTTTGGGTCAAATTGGGTCAAGTTATGGTTTGGGGTTGGGCTCACTCACCAAGGATGGTCTGGATGCTGAGGGAGATCAGATGGTTCAGCTTAATCATCATGGTGAGGTCTCTATCCAAGTGATTTGACATAAGCATGTGGTTTGGGTGCTTCATGAAGTGGGTTAAAAAGGATCATAAGGATATTTGGAAGTGGCTTGGCCTCTTGCCGTTAATAGCATGGTGATGAGGCATGGCTCTCATGGCTCACCTATGGCTTGGGAGTGGCTTCATGGCTTATCCTTGGCTTGGCTAATTTTCATGAGAAGGGATTTTGGATATATTTGGTATTTTTGGTGAAGTTTGGCATGATTCTTAATTTGGAATGATTTGATTATGGATTTAGAACTTAGGGAATGATTTTTATTAAAGGGGTGATGGGGACAAAAATCATCATATGAGCTTTTGATTGAAATTGGGCTTTTGGAATTAAACATGGTGGGTTTGGGCTTTTAAAATTGAGATTGAGTTTGGGATAAAATTTTGGCTAATTGAATGTTGAATTTTATGTAGCAATATGTCATGAAGGATTTGGGAGAATTTCAAATGATTTTGAATTGAATTGAAAGGCCAATTTGGTGGATTGACATATGGTCAGAGTTGGGCTTTTTGACTTGGGTAAAATTAAGCTTGCAATTGGGTCAAATTGAGCTTTTATTTTGTTGAGATTGGGATTGGGGATACTGAATTTTAGTTTGGAATTGAAATTGGGCAAGATTGGGGTCAATTGGGCCAAGATTGAGGCTAATTTGGGGAAATTGGGACCTTAAGAGAAAATTTAGGGTTTTTGGTCAAATTGGGTCAATGTGATAGTTAAAAATTGAAATTGAAAAAATCTGGAATGATTTTGAAATTTTTGTGAATTTTTGAAATTTTTGGGTCATGAGAGGCATTTTGGTAATTTTTGGCAATTTCGGGGATATCTTCGGAATTTTGGTGATTTTGGTGAATTTAGGCCAATTTAGGTAGTGATGAGTGGTTTGACATAATTTTTAGGCAAATTTGGGTATTTTGGGTAATTTTGGGATTTTTGGCAAAAGTTAGGGTTATAGGGGTGTTTTGGTAATTTGGTGATTTTGGGCTAGAATGGGCAAGTAAGCCATGAAGCCATGCCAAACCAATAGGAGCCATATGAGGATTCATTTTGGATGCTTAATATGTTGGTTCTAACCCTCTTAGCCAAAGACTAGTGGTATAGGCTCATTTATATGAGCTTTCCAAAAGGAACTATGAGAATAAATCAAGTGGATTTAGGGTTTGGGGTATGCAAGAAAGTTTGTGCAAGTCATTTCAACCATCACCAGACCACCCAGGGTTAGTCCTAAGGTCTGACCATTCTATGGGAGACTCTCCTTGAGTTCCCCATGATGGCCCCACCTACTAAGTTCTAGAGGTTAGGACCAATCTGTGGAACTTCAAGTTGAGCAAAGAAGAATTTGGAATTTCTGATGGCGAGGGTTCCTTTTCTAGTCTTCTTAGGAATAGTCAACAGGAAAATCATATGGCTAGACACTAGGCTACCAAAGAAAAAAAACTAGACCTCAGCCAAAAATGAGGTCAACAACAACTTTTCCTTCTTGCTTCTATAACAATCATCCTGAGGGTATGTTTGGGATTGATTATGATCATCATTTTTACATGATCTTTCTAAATCCAACATTCTCTCAATTAATTCCCCTATTTATAGATTTTTAACCTCAATGTTTGTCATATAGGACTAACATATGAATTGCACGAACCTTTTCCTCTTGTTCGGTACATCTAAATTGGCTAAAGATGAACCTGCTCATTTTTTGGTCTAGCGTGGTCCCGCTAGCCAGGCCTGGGTGCGACCACACCCAAAAGTACCTCGTTGTGGTCACACTTAGCCTAAGTGTGACCTTGCTTGAAATTTCCTCGACATTGTCATGTCAGGTTGGGTGTGACCGCGTACATGTATAAATAGAATGACAAATCCATGTGAAACACTATTGATCCATCACCTTTGTCTATGAATCAGACCATGAACCGTCACACTTTTTTTCCATCGGCATCCGTGACTCTTTATCCATCCAATTTATCCGGCCAATTTTATTAGTTAGGGCTTACATTCGTGTGAAACAATCACACAAATAACCTGGAAGATGTGAGGATTTAGGTCGTGATGGACGACAACCTCATAATCCTAAGATGAGTTAGGGCTTATATTGTATAACAAATCTATACAAAGGCCTAAAGATAATGTGAAGATTTATGTTGCATAAGCAGATAACCTTGAAATCCTATGGCTTGGTTGTTTAATTCAAAGGAAGGATTGGTTTAGTTGGGAAAGACAGGTTTTGTTGTTGAAGATGGTCGTGCTGCCCACAATGCTAGCTTCAAGCTCTTCGTCGTGGCGAGTTTAAGTTTTCTAGGGTGTCAAGTTATGATATCAAATCAGACGGCCCTATTCTTTAAAAAATTTATTGTGGCATGTTAAAGTTGATTAGAACGATACCTATTAGGATCCTACTGTTCCCTCATTCTGGTACCACTATTTTCTATTGGATTCACTTAGTCCAAATGAATTTACTAAACTCAATTTAATGAGTTCCATACTTTCATTTAGACCGTGGGAAGCCTCGTTAGCAACCGTAGGTTACCTCCTCCAAGGGATTCCCGATGATTCAATAGAGACGTCTTAATTTAGTTGTAGTTGTTGTTTTGTGTGATGTTTGTGATTAAATTTTGAGTTGTCTTAGATAGAGACGTCTTAATTTAGTTGCAATTGTAGTTTTGTGTGATGTTTGTGATTAAATTTTGAGTTGTTTTACATTTTGAATGTTGTGGGGGTGAATTTTATCTTGGTTGATTTTAGTTTTAGCTTTGGTTTTGGTTTATTCGAATGTTGTGGCGGTGAATTTTATCTTGGTTGATTTTAGTTTTGGTTTTGGTTAACATGCAAGTTACGTTGTGGCGGTGAATTTTATCTTAATTAATTTTAGTTTTGGTTTTCATGCAAGGTGAAATTATTGTTTAACATGCAAGTTTATAAGCATGAAAGTACGGTGTGGAAAGTGTAGAAAAAATATGGTACTGTAAACTATAAAAGCGTACCTGACGAGTCTTCTCATTTCACCACCTTAAACTTAAAAATGCATGTAAGGGCATTTTATATGAAGTGAGAAAAATAAGGTTTTGGTGATCTACCAATTCCTAAATCATATCTTGGTGGGTCTCTATTAGTTTGATTAAGGATGATTTTTGTTAAGCAAAATATAATAAGTTTAGTAGACCTCAGTGATATCCAACAGGTCAGGAGAAAAAGGAAGATCCATGCTTTCCCCTCACCGTCTGATGAAAAGCCTCGAGCTCATTTAAACTTATTACGTTGTTTAATAATTCATCTTGTAAATATCTCCAATGCTCAATGAACATTGATGTTTCAATTATCCCTAAGAGTAGGGTTATTATCATTTATCATTCAATTTGAGAATTATGCAGGTGAAGACCCTTAAAGGGGCAAGTTAGTATTATTAAGACACTTAGCCAATTTTGGTTTTAACTTGGGCTTGTATTGTTTCAAAGGTGTTCAATTTTTATTCACTTTTCTAATCCTCATTTAATCAAATTTGATTTAGCTTAGATCACTACTAAGCCCTTATGATCCTGGTGGATGTCTTAGTCATTTTGAAAGAGACTAAATTTTAAGTGATACTAATTCATCATCAAAACATTTGAATGTCACTTGAACACCAGAGGGGTGTTAAATTAGTGAGTTATTAACACCCAAAACTATACCCCTAAGTTTAAGATCATTTAATTTGATAGACTCCCAAATTTTAATCATCTAGGAAATTTTAAATTTATCCTCTAATTAGAAAAAAAGTGCAATTGATTTCTACCAATTAATCCATTGTATTTCAATCATCCAAATATGTTAATTAAGATCAAAGGTTGCCCATTTCTCTTTCTTTAATTAAGCCTAAAGGTTAATTAAGGCTAAATTTCTAAAATTACACTTTTGCCCCTAAGGCTCTAATACTTCATAATTTGTCAAATTTAATTCAAATGACTTTGAAATTTGCATCACATCTCACTCATAGGACAGTTAAGACATCAGAGGAGAAAATATGATTTATCAAATTTTAATTTAATTTATATATTTATTGATATGCAAGAATAGGATTTTTCAAAGAAAATTCCATAAATTGACCAAGCCAAAGCCTAATCCCTTGAAATTTTTACTAGAGGTAGGCCTAGACTAGAGAATCACTTAGATCAAACTTCATGATTTTTTGAGTTTTATTTTAATTACTAGAATTATTCCAAGTTCTGGAGTATTTATTAATTACAAAATATTTTAAATGTGGAAAATTAAGTCTTACATTTTCATTAAATCTCTAAGAGGTTAATAAATCCATAGAAACAAATTTCACATTTTTTTGATTTTTCTTTGAATTATTATAATTTTTAAGTGAAAGATTAAGAAAAATTCATTTTTTAGCCTTTAAAAATTATTTTAAGCTTTAAAATTCAATATCTTCACTTGAAAATTAGGAAAAATATTTCAATTGCTCCTAAGTGCTTAGGAAATAATTTAGAATATTTTCATGAATTTTATTAATTTTGTGATTTTTATTAATTTTTAATTATTTAAATATTAAAATAAGCTTAAAAATGAAGTTTTTAGTTTATTTATAATTTTTTTTTTTAGAAAATTCCTTTGGTCTTAGAGAACTCCCAAAACTAATTCTTATGATTTTTTAAGTTGTATTTTAATTATTAAAAATCATTTTAATGTCAAAATGATATTTAACTTAAAAAATCAATTTGAATTATCAAATGAGCTTCAAATATTTTGAACTTTTTATAAAGAGTTCTCTAAACTTCCAATTACAGTGAAAATTAAAAACCAAGTCATTTAGATGTTTATATTTCCTAAATTAATTTTCTTTGTGTTTTAGGGTTTGGTAGAAGTTAAATGTATTCTTAATGACTTAGCCCATGAAATATTTTTCAAAGGGTTCTTTGGTCACAAAAACCTTCCAAAATTTTATTGGTTTTTTTCTAAACAACATGCTAATTATTATGATTAATTTATGCAAGTAATAGACATAAACTTGAAAATATGGATCTCTATCTAGAGATCTTCTCTAACTTTGGAAAAATAAGAGAATTTTCCCCATGATAGAGGCAACAACATGTCAAAATATCAAGTCATGGTGAAATGCCTACATGCATGGAGAATTAAAAAACTCAAAGTATTTAATTAATTAAAAATAAAATATGCATCAAATAAACTTCAAACCATTTTCACATTGTTCTCCTTTGTTCACTTAGCACTATGGTATTTTTATTTTATTTTTATGATTTTTCTTCACCAAGATATGGATTTTTGAAGCTTTAGGGAATTAAATAAATCCTAAACTGTCTTATTTTTCTACTTAACCATGTCAAACTCGACAGCGTTGAATGTGCCACGCATTGAGCTTTGATTCAGTTGGTTTCACCTGGCTGGCGGCACATTCATGGTCTGAGACGCCGTCCAACTCCATCTGATCTGTCCATCCATGAACCGCACGATCCCACGGCTGAGGGTCTTTGTCCCCAACTTGTGTGCATCAAGAACCGTCCACCTACTAACCCTAATTTCTCAGCTTAAACTCAACCAAATTGATTGAGGTTTGTTTCTAATGACTCATCTAGCCTAAAGGAACACATCCATACAGCTAACATGCTATGAAATCAAGTAGATAAGCATGGAGAGTATATTTAAGCTTGGGAGAGGGGGAAGATCCAATACCTTAGTCCAAGAGGTGAGGTCTCAATTGGATTGCTTCTAAACCTTCATGTGGACTTCACGAAGCTCCTCCAAGTACCAATTTGAGCTCTTTTTGGGTCCAAGTATGAAATTGATCAAACTCGATTTGGGGTGTTGATCAAAGTCAGGGTTAGGGTGGTCTGGTGAGGGGGCTTTGATGGGGGAACTTCCTCTCTCAATGTAGGGATGGTGTGGGTGAGTTTAATTTGATTTTGGTGGAGTTTTAGGGAATTTTCTATTTCTGCCCTAATTTTTAAGTTCAAAATTAGAGTTACACAGGGGAAATTAGGGCAGAGGACAGTGGAGCTGAGCTTCTCTATGTTGTGTGTAAGGTTTGGAGGCAATTGAAAAGAGCTTTGTTGAGGTTTGTTTTGGCGGGTCTTTTAGCCATGGAAGATGGCTTTCTAAATAGCGGAGCTATGGGGCTTCAATTGGGCTAGCCAGTGGGTTAGCCCAATTGCTTAGGTGGAAGGCAGAAGACCTCAAGCCTCCAATAGGATTGAGACAGCTTGGATGGGCTTAATTGGGTGTTTAACCACCTTTGGCCTCCTCAGGTTGGTGTTTTTCGGTGACCCAGGTGGTGGTTGCACCACTTGGCTCAGGGTGGCCAGAGGATGCTTAATTATGATTTAACCCCATAGGCAAGCAATGATGGAAAAATTGTTTGGCTTAAGGCCCAAATATGAGCATAAATCCCTTAATTTAAGGACCCATTCGTCCATAGCTTGGCTTGGTGGGTTTTACATGGGTTAGTCGGGTCCAAAGGAAGGGCTTAGTGGCTGTGGTGGTCTTTGGTTGGCCAATTTGGCTTGATTGAGTCAATTTTTGGTGAAGGGGTCCATGTGGGTCAATTTGGCTTAAAGTTGGTTTGTGTTAGGCTAGCCATGACCTTGAGCCCAATTGATTGATCAACATTATGTAGATGATTGTAATGAAGATTTTTGGTGAAGGATTGAAATGATTTTGAGTTCAATTGAGGGATTCAATTTGAAGTATTTTGGAATTTTGATCACTTTGGGCATGTTGGGCTAGACTTGGGTCTAGATTGGGCTAATTTTGGGCTAAGCTTGGGCTAAGTTCAAATTGATTATTGAAAATGGTTAATAGGAACATCATGAAGAATTTTCAACATAAATTGAGTGCCAATTTTAGGGCTAAGGTAATCAATTTAATGGCATTTTGGGTATAGCCAATTTGAGGTAAATTTGAGGATTTTGGACTTAGGTCAAAATTAAATGAAATTGAGGCTTTAATAAGGCCAATTAAAGGTCAATTTTGATGTATAGGAGTGTTATGAAGAGTTTTCAACATAAATTATGGCAAATTAAGTGGGCTATGGGTTCAATTTGGTGAGATTAGGTCATGTGGCCAAAATTGGGGGTTTACCTTAGATCAAAATTAGGCTCAAAGCATATGCCAATTAAACCTGGACTTGGTTTATATTGGTCATATGAAAGGTGAATTTGAGTTTAAAATTGAAATTGGGGGAGGTTGAGATCAAATTGATGGAAATTTGAGGTAAATTTGGGGAAATTGGGCCTTTAAAGGCAATTTGGGAGTTTTGATCAAAATGATCAAATTGGTCAAATTGAGTTCAATTGAAGGGTCCAAATTGGTTTTGGAGACATCTGGAGTGATTTCGGAAGTTTTGGGGGAGTTTGGGGTGCCAAGGGCATTTTTTTAATTTTGCAATTTTGGGGGTATTTTCGTAAGTTTGGATTCTTTGGGTGCTTTTGGGTAATTTGGGTATCTTCAAAAGATTTGAAAAGATGTTTGAACAATTTTTGATATTTTGGGTGAATTTGGGAATTTTGGCCAAATTTAGGGTCCCAAGGGTATTTAGGTAATTTGGGGGAGTTCAGGGGCAAAAGACCAAGTTGGGTGTTTTGGGTTGAATTGAGGAGCTAACCACCATAAATGAGCTATGAACTAATGAAATTCCCATTTGGGTCCTCTATGTAATGGTCTTAGCTAGACAATAGCCTAGGGCTAGTGGATTTAGGGGACCATCTACATGAGTCTCCCAAAGGATCAAAGGACCAAAGTTGGGAAAATTTAGGTTTATGGTTGCGAGTGATTGTGAGTGAGAGTGAGTGCAAGTGAGTGTCTTAGCTCCAGACAAACACCCAGAGTCAACCCTAAGGGCAGGCAGTCCTATAGGAACTCACCTTGAGCTCCCCCACATTGACCCTGCATACTAAGTGCTAGAGGTTAATACCAACATGTGGAACTTCAAGTTGAACAAAGAGGATGGTAGAATTTTTAATGGTGAGGGTTCCTTTTCTAGTTTTTTAAGAATAGTCAACAAGAAAGTCTTATGGCTAGACCCTAGGCTACTAAAGAGGAAAACTAAACCTTAACCAAAAGTGAAGTCAGCATAACCCTTTGCCACTACCTTCCTAGCCTATAAATAGGTAGCTGACAACGACTTTATATATGCTTAAAAATATAAGTATTTAATACTGCTGCTAAAAGATTTACTTTCTTAGCAACTGTACCAAATCCTTAATAACAGTTATAGATTTGATAAATATGGATGAAATAAATATTCAATAATTGTAAATTCACACTTATCAATGCAAGTATACGTATCGCTCAAGTAATATAAGGATCTAATGGAGTCCTAGATATCGATCCTACGGGGAGTAAGTTTAGAATTACGAACTAAGATTTAGAAAAAGCAATACTTTAATCACAACAACAAAGTTCAATTTGCTTATCTGTCACTAATAAAAAATGAAGTAAGTACGTAATTTTAATAACTATTAAGTAACTAATGATACTAATGAAGGTTTAAATGTGATATTCAATATATAAGAAAGCATCCTTCTCCTTGTCAACAAATTATAGTAAATGGATAAAGTGAATTAGTTCAAATTATAGTGTGTCAAATAGAAGCATACCTATTCTTTACCCTTTGGTCCAAGCATAAAGAACTTTGACTAATCATACGCTTGTTTACTAAATCTGCTGTTAAGCTGAGAGGATACTGGCTCTCACTTCGGAGCTCCAACGTTCCCCTCACCTGAGGGCTAACATATACACTTCAGCACCCAAATGATAGGACCGAATTGGGGATTTTAGTCTGTCACTCTAAAATCTCCAATTCTATGCATGATAATGTTATTTTCTTATTTATTTATTCTATTTGTGTTGCTTCAATCTTTGAGGAAACAGTGGTGGAAGTTTCTCCACAGTAATTTTCATTGTGTGTTTATTCTCTTTATTTTACTTCAATCTTTGAGGAAACGGTGGTGGAGGTTTTTCCACAATAATTTTCATTGGTGTAAAAGGATGCTTCAGTCTTTGAGGAAATGGTGGTGGAGGTTTTTCCACGGTAACTTTCATTGGTGTAAATGGATACTCTAAATTGAGATAACCATGATCCTTTTCTTTTTCGGTATCCACTTTCTCTTTTTCAGTCTCCGTTTCTTTTTGTGCCCTTGTTTCCAATTCTTTTCCACTTCGTAATTGTATCGCTTTGATTTGTTCTTTTTCTTGATCTTTAGGATTTGGTTCCACAATACTAGGAAAAGTTCCTAATGTTCAGTTACTAAGCGCAGTAGCGATATGCCCTAATTGATTTTCAATATTCTGAATAGTTGTTCCTTGATTTTGTAATTGATTTCCTTGATTTTGCAATTGTTGACCCATGTTTAATATCAGCTCTTCCATAGACAACTTATTCTCCTTAATTTGAGTGCTATAATTAAATCCTGGAGGATGAGAAGGTCTATAGTTTACATTTCCTTGGTTGGATGAATTTCCTAATGGGTTCACTGGGTTGTTTACCCATTGTTGATTTGTAGAAGAACTGTTATTCCAATTAAAATTTGGATGATTCTTCCAACCTGGGTTATAATAGTTCAAATAAGGGTTGTTGGGTCTATTAATAGATTTTAAAGTCTCATATGAAGGTTGAACATTGACCAAAGGAAAATATGTTGAGATTTTCATACCTCTTTTATATTGTTTTGAATGATATTGCACTTTAAAGAAAGGTATTTTTGATATTTTGTTGTAGGAATGATGAATTAGGGTCAAATGAGCAAAAAGATGCAAAAAGGAGCGAATTTGGAGCAAAAAGGACCAAAATGTGGAAAATTGCACTAGGGCGCCGACGGCGCCATCGAGGCCACCGACGGCGAGCTTTTCCCGAGGCTACAGGACAAATTTTCTAGAAGGCCGCCGACGGCGCCCTCGAGGTCGCCGACGACACCATCGAGGTCGCCGACGGTGGGATCAACGATTACGTGATATGTACAATGGATAAGGCCGGATTTTGGAGGGGTGCGTAAGCGACTCTTGGGAAAACTCGTCCACATCTTTAAAGAGAACATTTTGGCCAAAAATAGAGAGACTCTTGGAGAGGAAGGAAGGTTTTGAAAGGTTTAGAGAGTCCATTAGAGCTTGTGAGAGTGTATAATTGT
>JXCR01147120.1:121888-136046 GCA_002079205.1 Phalaenopsis hybrid cultivar
CTTTGCTTCTTATCCTTCCGTTGTAGGGGTGTAACTTCTCTAACTGTCAATACTCTTTATATTTATTATTATTATTATTATTATTATTATTATTATTATTATTTTAATTATAACTTTAAGTTAATACAATCTCCCCTCCTTAAAAAAATTTCACCCTCTAAATTAAAAAGGGTTAACACAAGAAAAACATACCTTAAATTAAAAATTTTGGATACTTTTCTTGAATCTCAGAGGTTTTCTCTCAAGTAGGATCATTCTCCGTCTCATGCTTCCATAAGATCTTCACAAATAGGATTTCTTTGTTCCGCAGCTTCTTCACATCATAATCAAGAGTTCTTTCAGGCTCCTCGATATAATTTGGATCAGGTAGAATATCAATTGAATGCTACTATCCTACTAGCTTCATCTACAATATATTTTTTTAGTGAAGAAATGTGGAAAACATTATGCAGTCCTTCATATAACATGACATTTTTATTATGCTTAAAGGTCACCGGGTTAGCATTCTTAAAAGTAAAATATACCTATGATAACGTCAGGGGAGAGTCCTTAGCATCTTGCTGCGAGGGTGCATATTTTTTGAGTTGGACATTCTGTCGAGTCTGGTCTGCATTTGCCACTGATCATGAAAATTTAACTATCCTCAATCTACCATAGCTCCTTTCTGAAATTTGTTGGATCCCTCTGACCCAAATTAGAGCCATTTCTCGCCATGTGTTCTGGCTAGTGGAACCAAAAGCAGGTATTGGATCCAAACAGACACTCATCCTTGTGAGACCTTCCACGCCTAGCGCATTTTTTTACTTAAAATTGAGTGCTGAAACTGCTAGATTTTGCCTTCTTAGGACCTGTATTATCTGACTTTAATGACTACCTACTTTGAGAACCCTAAGAAAATCTGAATCCTTCTGAATTTTTTCTCTTATGAATATTCTTCTCTGAATAACTTCTAGGTCTAACTCAATCATCCTAGCTCTCTCCACCAACACAGAATAATCACCGATTACAATAGGAACCAATGATTGTTTAATCATTACTCCCAACCCAAACAAAAATAGGTGGCACTTATCTGCATTTTGAATCCACTAGGGTGCACACCTTGAGAGCATGGTGAATTTTCTCTTGTACTACATAATTAAGTGGTCACCTGGAACCAATCGAATAAGTTTGTTCTGCATCTGTCTTCTGGCGGACAGTAGTACGAAACAGTTTCTAAACGTGCCCACAAACTTATCCCATTAAATTATGTGGCTGGCTCTACCCCATGTTTCTCCCGCAACTGTCCTCACCACCATCTCTCTGCTTCTCGCTCTAATGCAAATGTGGCCAATATAATCATCTTCTCAGAAGGAGAAGATAACTCATACAAGATCTTTCCTACACTCAGCAACCAGTTTTCAGCATCCACCGAACCTCCTCCACCACTAGGAAAGGATGTGGTCTCATATCCTGAAATAATTTAAAGTACTTATCCATCTGACTTCCTTCATTGGAATTGGTATGAGTCTGAAGAGTTTCCAATTAGTTGCACCACTGCAATCATCATCTTAATAAATACATCGATATTCACAGTAATCTTTAAGGGTTTATCAATTTATACTATATCATATCTAGCTTCTTCCTCTGGTTTTCCATGTTTCTAAAATAAAATAAAAAGAAATTATAATTAGACACAATTTACCCCTTTAGTAATACTAATTATAAATTAATCTAACCATTCTAATGACTCTTTTTTTATCATGATCCAACCTAATTGCTCTGATACCAATTTTGTTACGACCGGACCCGATAGCTTGGAATTAACCAAGTCAGAAACAGTAGTCAGATATTATTATCATTTAAATAAATATCGATCGAATTATAGAATCTTCCAACTTATGAAGAGCCACTAAAAATTCCATAATTTCATATAAAAAAAATTTAAATTATCCAACAATAACAGAAATAATCAGCATGTAAAATCTCAGTCAACTCAACAAATCATTATCCCAAAGAAAACAGTATAAAAAGGCACTACAAACACATCATAAACTAGTACAAATCAATAAAAATCATTCTTTTGTAAACCAAGTCTCTCATACTAGACATATCATCCAAAACATTTTCTTTTCCTAAAAGAAAATTGCAACAGCAAGTTTGATTTAGTGAACAATTATAATTTAATATGCATAAAATTATTATGTCAATGATATACATAAATAACCAAAAGAAAATGAAGTTCATTTATTAATAAAACGTTAAACTTATATTTTAAATTTATCCTTTCTCATTTCACTTTAAGTATTTACTGTTTTCACCTCATTAAGAATCATAACATAATTATTAACATAACTAACAAATGTACCGGAAAGTACCATAAAAAATTATACTTGTAGGTACTCTAAAAAATTATATACTTTAATGTACCTTCAAATTTTATTCGAAGGCACACCTCTTCCATTTCCTTTAATGTGCAAGGGACAATCTAATCCGTTATCAGTAAATCTGGGGGTAATACTGTATGACTTAAACCTTTAATTTTCAATTCATATAAATTCAAAATCATTTAATGTATCTTCATATGTCTGTTATTTTTTTCTTCTTTGTAATACAATCTCAGACTTCTAAAATACAAAATATGAATGAAATACTTATTTTAAATCATTTAATCAAGCAATTATTCATTTAATAAAATATTAATTTAATGCATAAGAGAAAATAATCACTCCCTTTTCTCTTAAAAGACTTCTAAAATATTTATTCCTTCATTGCACTACCCCTAACACTTTGACCTCTCATGGTACTTTAATTCAATTGTCTAATAATATAAATTAATAAAATAAATTCATGAAAATTGTTGATATGAAATTACCATCTTTTATTTAAACTAATTTATATAGTTAACATATAAAACTTGTACATATATAATAAAAAATGTAAGAGATTAAAATACTATAATAAAACTTATTTAATTATTTACTTGGATCGATCTCTCTTAGCTTGCACATGTCACATAATTCTCCTTCCAAGTTGAAAATCTCTATATTAGGGTTCAGATTCAATTTGACATTGCATTAAACAATCATATACATATACATATACATATACATACACATACATATATATATACATATACATATATACATATATATATACATATACATACATATATACATATATATATATATATATATATATATACATATACATANAATTAAGATACCTTAATAAAATTAGCTATCCAATTACTAGGATCGATCTATCTCAGCTTGCACACATCACCAACTGCTCCTTCCAAGCCGAAAATCTCTATATTAGGATCCTGATTCAATTTAACTTTGCATTACACACACACATATACATACATCAATATATGTACATGCATGCATGCATGCATACATACATACATACATACATGCATCCATACATACATACATACATGCATCCATACATACATATATATATATATATATATATTATTAATTTACTTAAAAAACATTCAAATAAAACTTTATTACACACAACTTACCTGGTCGGTCACCCTATCGGCACACTGAAAGCTCCTCCCTACCACAAAATGAGAGTTTCTTCCACTGCTGCTTTCGTTCGTTGCTCGACCTAGAACAACGCTGTGATTTTGTTCTTCCCTCAATCTTCTTCCTCTTCTCCTTTGCACGGCTCAACAACCTAACTTCACGCACGAACCACGAGAGCTTTACTTTGCTTCTTATCCTTCCATTGTAGGGGTGTGACTTCTCTAACTGTCAACACTTTTTATATTTATTATTATTATTATTATTATTATTATTTGTTTAATTATAACTTTAAGTTATTACAATCTCTCCCCCTTAAAAAAATTTCACCCTCTAAATTAAAAAGGGTTAACACAAGAAAAACATACCTTAAAATAAAAATTTTGGATACATTTCTTGAATCTCAGAGGTTTTCTCCCAAGTAGGATCATTCTCCGTCTCATGCTTCCATAAGATCTTCACAAATAGGATTTCTTTGTTCCGCAGCTTCTTCACATCATAATCAAGAGTTCTTTCAGGCTCCTCGATATAATTTGGATCAGGTAGAATATCAATTGAATGCTACTATCCTACTAGCTTCATCTACAATATATTTTTTTAGTGAAGAAATGTGGAAAACATTATGCAGTCCTTCATATAACATGACATTTTTATTATGCTTAAAGGTCACCGGGTTAGCATTCTTAAAAGTAAAATATACCTATGATAACGTCAGGGGAGAGTCCTTAGCATCTTGCTGCGAGGGTGCATATTTTTTGAGTTGGACATTCTGTCGAGTCTGGTCTGCATTTGCCACTGATCATGAAAATTTAACTATCCTCAATCTACCATAGCTCCTTTCTGAAATTTGTTGGATCCCTCTGACCCAAATTAGAGCCATTTCTCGCCATGTGTTCTGGCTAGTGGAACCAAAAGCAGGTATTGGATCCAAACAGACACTCATCCTTGTGAGACCTTCCACGCCTAGCGCATTTTTTTACTTAAAATTGAGTGCTGAAACTGCTAGATTTTGCCTTCTTGGCACCTGTATTATCTGACTTTAATGACTGCCTACTTTGAGAACCCTAAGAAAATCTAAATCCTTCTGAATTTTTCTCTTATGAATATTCTTCTCTGAATAACTTCTAGGTCTAACTCAATCATCCTAGCTCTCTCCACCAACACAGAATAATCACCGATTACAATAGGAACCAATGACTGTTTAATCATATCTCCCAACCCAAACAAAAATAGGTGGCACTTCTCTGCATTTTGAATCCACTAGGGTGCACACCTTGAGAGCAAGGTGAATTTTGTCTTGTACTGCATAATTAAGCGGTCACCTTGTACCAATCAAATAAGTTTGTTCTGCATTTGTCTTCTGGCGGACAGTAGTACGAAACAGTTTCTAAATGTGCCCACATACTTGTCCCATTAAATTATGTGGCTGACTCTACCCCATGTTTCTCCCGTAACTGTCTTCACCACCATCTCTCCGCTTCTCACTCTAACCCAAATGTGGCCAATATAATCATCTTCTCAGAAGGAGAAGATAACCCATCTAAGATCTTTCCTACACTCAGCAGCCAGTTTTCAACATCCACCGAACCTCCTCCACCACCAGGAAAGGATGTGGTCTCATATTCTGAAATAATTTAAAGTACTTATCCATCTGACTTCCTTCATTGGAAATGGTATGAGTCTGAAGAGTTTCTAATTAGTTGCACCGCTGCAATCATCATCTTAATAAATACATCTATATTCACAATAATCTTTAAGGGTTTATCAATTTATACTATATCATATCTAGCTTCTTCCCCTGGTTTTCCATATTTCTAAAATTACATAAAAAGAAATTATAATTAGACACAATTTACCCCTTTAGTAATACTAATTATAAATTAATCTAACCATACTAATGACTCTTTTTTTATCATGATCCAACCTAATTGCTCTGATACCAGTTTTGTTACAACCGGACCCGATAGCTTAGAATTAACCAAGTCAGAAACAGCAGTCAGATAGTATTATCATTTAAATAAATATCGATCGAATTATAGAATCTTCCAACTTAAAAAGAGCCACTAAAAATTCCATAATTTCATATAAAAAAATTTAAATTGTCCAACAATAACAAAATAATCAACAAGTAAAATCTCAATCAACTCAACAAATCATTATCCCAAAGAAAATAATATAAAAAGGCACTACAAACACATCATAAACTAGTACATACCAATAACAATCATTCTTCTGTAAACCAAGTTTCTCGTACTAGACATATCATCCAAAATATTTTCTTTTCCTAAAAGAAAATTGCAACAACAAGTTTGATTTAGTGAACAATTATAATTTTAATATGCATTAAATTATTATTTCAATGATATACATAAATGACCAAAAGAAAATGAAGTTCATTTATTAATAAAACTTTAAACTTATATTTTAAATTTATCCTTCCTCATTTCACTTTAAGTATTTACTGTTTTCACCTCTTTAAGAATCATAACATAATTATTAACATAATTAACAAATGTACCGAAAAGTACCATAAAAAATTATACTTGTAGGTACTCTAAAAAATTATATACTTCAATGTACCTTCAAATTGTACCCGAAGGCACACCTTTTCCATTTTCTTTAATGTGCAAGAGACTATCTCATCCGTTATCAGTAAATCTGGGGGTAATACTGTATGACTTAAACATTTAATTTTCAATTCATATAAATTTAAAATCCGAAGGCACACCTTTTCTATAAATTATACGGATGTTGTTGTCGTTGTTGTTGTTGTTATTGTAAGAAAGATCTTCTAGTATTTTGAAATCATGTCGAGCTTGGCTACATACGTAAGAATCTTTTTTATTGTATTTCTTTTATAATATATATTTCTATATTTTATTGTGTTCCGGTGGAAAAGACAAAAATGTGTCCTTATGACAAACAAGAAAGATCAATAAGGTGCTAGATGGATGGAAGATTGCCCCAAGATAAAAGCATACTGTGAATGCTTCTTTGCTTGGAGAAATGATTTTTTATTTAGTGGATGTAATATAGAAATCTTAAGTGTAATGGATATCTAAGCATAAACATAAGCTTTGGCCGAACCGTTTGAAGATCATTATACGGTTGCTTGCTCTCGTTATATAATTTAAATTATATGCTTAATAACAAACTTCTCATATTCCACAAATGAATTAGTAAATTTTTTTAAAATAAGCTTATATCATATAATCTGCATTTAATATTTAAAATTTATTCTCAACTTTAATTTTATCTAAAAATCAAGGTTAAAAATGTTTTTATAAAAAAAAGCTTTTATATTTAAAAATGTAACTCCAATTCAAAACCCATGCCTCGTCGCCTCCACACCTCCCCCAATTCTCCTCCGCCACGAAAAGCCTCTCTAGTGCTAGTGTAAGAAGCTCGAAAAGAATTAGAACGCTTACAAGTTCAAAACTCAAGCAAACAAATAATATCCAATGTATTGTAATAATTCACAAGTGTTTCTACTTCATAGGCTACGAACAATCCTAATAAGTTTCTAGCGGCCTAAATCTTAGGAAATTAAAACAATTCGAGTTGTCGATAATTTTACATCTTTTAATTCTTATCTACTACTCAAAAATATAAAAAAATCAAAAAACAAGTACACATATAATTGCTCGCATCATATGACAGATTTGATATAGTTCCAAGAACTTGTCACGTGTCGAACCAAGTTAAGCTTAGATAAAATACTCAAATGTTGACTGCACTAGATTCAAAGCTCGATCGATTTATAGAAAGTCATTCATTATTCATACTATTATTGGTGAATATAGATTTTGAAGCCTAATTGTTGATCTCAACCGAACAAGCCATAGACCTTGCTTGTTTAGCAAACTTTCTAGCTTAACCGACTTCAGCTTTTGTTGACCACTTGGATTTTCTAATATAATTGTAATCTTATATTGCCAATCTTGTGGTGTTGGTTTTGATCCTTACCTAAAAATAGGAGTCAAATGTCGGGCGCGGGCTGTAAGAACTTGGGTTGTGAATTGTACGTAAGACGAGGCACATGATAGAAACATAATCAAGTGCTTTTTTAGTCAATCCATGATTCAAAGATTTCTTCCTCTCTCCTTCTCTCGCAAAACTCATCTATGTTATGATTNGTAAAAATAGGAGTCAAATGTTGAGCGAAGGCTGTAAGAACTTTGGTTGTGAATTGTACGTAAGACAAGGCACATGATAGAAACATAATCAAGTGCATTTTTAGTCAATCCATGATTCAAAGATTTCTTCCTCTCTCCTTCTCTCGCAAAACTCATCTATGTTATGATTGTTCTTTAGATGGAATCCTCCATAGCAGGTCTCCTGAGAGATCAAAGTAATCAAATCCCTACTTAACCCATCATGCATCCCTATTGTGTATGTAATCTCAAGGCATAGCCATACTCCACCAAACACCCTTGAAACGAACATCCGTTCAAAACCTGGGCCTATACACACTTTTGGAAGATGTCAAATCATTCCTCTGACTTACTTTGCTTTGAACTAGAACTTTTGTTTTCATCCCTCGGTTAGTTCAGATTTTTTTATCTAGGAATACTTTAAGCATAACATAATTGCTGTCTTCAGAAAATCATTCCTTGAAAGCAATTCAGATTATGTTGATATGGATTTCTTCTCTCTTTTGGGTTTCATCTCTCTCTCTTTGTGTGTGTGTGTATGTATATATATATATAAATCTTAATTATACTCCCTTCATTGTACCAAGAACAACAACAACAACAACCATCATCCCACTAAGTGAAATCTTTTTTCTCTATTGTGACCTATTGTGTGTCATATTTTCATTTAATTCTAATAAATTAAGATCGTTTTTTATATAACATAACCAAGTCTTTTTTGGTCTACCACTACCTTTCTTAGCATAGGTCGAATCTAAAATATCTACTCTCCTAACTGGATCATTAGATGGTCGGCGTTTAATGTGACTAAACCCTCTAAGACAACTCCCTATAATCTTCTACGCCACTGGAGCTACTCCAAGCCATTCACGGATACATTAGTTTTTCATTTTGTCTCTAAGAAATCAAGCCACTCATCCACCTAAGCATTCTCATCCCAACAACACTTAACTTAGTTTCATGCTTCTCTTGATAGGCTAACATTCTGCATCATAAAGTATTGCAGGTCTCACCATCTTATGAAACTTTCATTTATATCTAAGTGCTACTTTTCTATCATACAATAAGCCCAATGCATTCCTACACTTCAATCATCCAACTTGAATTCTACTAATAACATCTCCATCTATATCACCATCACTTTGAACAATAGAACCAAGATATTTAAAATGATCACTCATTTTAATGATATGATCACCCTTTGTTACAACTCTGCTACTAGGTCTATTATTACTAATATTACATTCCAAGTATTCAGTTTTAGATCTACTCAAACAAAGGCCTTTATACTCTAATGTAAACCTCAATAATTCAATTTTATTCTGAACTTTTTCTCTAGTCCTATCCACAAGAAGGATATCAGCAGAGAAAACATACAGCAACGTACATCCTCCTGTAAATGTCTAGAAAGTGCATCCATAACTAAAGTAAAAAGATATGAGCTTAAAGTCAATCTCTGATGTAATCCAACTAAAACAAAAAAAATACTTGGTCAATCCTTCTTCTGTTTGAACATAATTAACAACTCAAGTATATATATCTTTAATGGCTTAAATATAAGTCACATCAGTCTCTTTTCTTATCTAAAACTTTCCAAAGAACTTCTCTTGAATGTTTATCTCAAGCTTTTTTTTCTACATAAATAAAAATCTTATGTAGATCCTCCTTGCTCCTCTGTACTTCTCCATCAAACCTCTCAATAAATGTATAGCTTCCATGGTAGACTCGTACGATATAAATACAAACTGATTATGAGAAATACTTATATCACATCTTAACCTGTATTCAATTATTCCTTCCTATAATTTTATAGTATGACACGTTAACCTAATTCCCGTATAATTTGCACACTCATTTACCAAGAACATAAGCATAATTTTTTAATAGAGAATCCCAAGCATCGCCTTCAAGAATGTTATTAACCCATGAGGGTTCTTCATTGAAATACTTGATCCTACAAAACGTAATAAACCCACTTTAGTTAATTAAATTTATCGGAGTAAATTTATAGGACAAAACTAGTTTGTTGTTCCATTTCGGGATACCTACCTCCCTCCATCTATCTCGACGACATAGAATTTCAAGCAAGGAGCTCACGTATAAGCAGAAACGAGCTGGCAACAAACCGAGATTGATAAACCCTACCTTGCAGTAGGTAACACCGCAATGGAGAAAAAATCCACAAACCTTATCCCAGAGGGAGAATCTTTACCTTAATTGGTCAAAATTATAGACTGCACAAACAGGACAAGGGCGAGAGATACAGAATCAAAGTAGAAATCGCAGCGAACATACAGGGCCGNGACACCCTTGAAACCAACATCCATTCAAAACCAGGGCCTATACACACTTTTGGACGATGTCAAATCATTCCTCTGACTTACTTTGCTTTGGACTAGAACTTTTGTTTTCATCCCTCGGTTAGTTCAGATTTTTTTATCTAGGAATACTTTAAGCATAACATAATTGCTGTCTTCAGAAAATCATTCCTTGAAAGCAATTCAGATTATGTTGATATGGATTTCTTCTCTCTTTTGGGTTTCATCTCTCTCTCTCTCTCTCTCTCTTTGTGTGTGTGTATAAAACAATTTTAATTATCAGAATTAATTATACTCCCTTCATTGTACCAAGAACAACAACAACAACCATCATCCCACTAAGTGAAATCTTTTTTTTTTCTATTGTGACGTATTGTGTGTCATATTTTCAATTAATTCTGATAAATTAAGATTGTTTTTTATATAACATAACCAAGTCTTTTTTGGTCTACCTCTACCTTTCTTAGCATAGGTCGAATCTAAAATATCTACTCTCCTAACCAGATCATTAGATGGTCGAAGTTTAATGTGACTAAACCATCTAAGACAACTCCCTATAATCTTCTACGCCACTAGAGCTACTCCAAGCCATTCACAGATACATTAGTTTTTCATTTTGTCTCTAAGAAATCAAGCCACTCATCCACCTAAGCATTCTCATCCCAACAACACTTAACTTAGTTTCATGCTTCTCTTTATAGGCTAACATTCTGCGTCATCAAGTATTGCAGGTCTCACCATCTTATGAAACTTTCATTTAAATCTAAGTGCTACTTTTCTATCATACAATAAGCCCGATGCATTCCTACACTTCAATCATCCAACTTGAATTCTATTAATAACATCTCCATCTATATCATCATCACTTTGAACAATAGAACCAAGATATTTAAAATGATCACTCATTTTAATGATATGATCACCCATTGTTACAACTCTGCTACTAGGTTTATTATTACTAATATTACATTCCAAGCATTCTCTTTTAGATCTACTCAAACAAAGGCCTTTATCCTCTAATGTAGACCCAATAATTCAATTTTATTCTGAACTTTTTCTCTAGTCCCATCCACAAGAAGGATATCAGCAGAGAAAACATACAGCAACGTACATCCTCCTGTAAATGTCTAGATAGTGCATCCATAACTAAAGTAAGAAGATATGAGCTTAAAGTCACTCTCTGATGTAATCCAGCCAAAACAGGAAAATACTTAGTCAATCCTCCTTCTGTTTGAACATAAGTAACAACTCAAGTATATATTACTTTAATGGCTTAAATATAAGTCACATCAGTCTCTTTTCTTATCTAAAACTTTCCAAAGAGCTTCTCTTGAATGTTTATCTCAAGCTTTTTTTTTCTACATAAATAAAAATCTTATGTAGATCCTCCTTGCTCCTCTGTACTTCTCCATCAAACCTCTCAATAAATGTATAGCTTCTATGGTAGACTTGTGTGATATAAATGCAAACTGATTATGAGAAATATTTGTATCACATCTTAACTTGTATTCAATTATTCCTTCCCATAATTTTATAGTATGACACGTTAACCTAATTCCTGTATAATTTGCACACTCATTTACCAAGAACATAAGCATAATTTTTTAATAGAGAATCCCAAGCATCGCATTCAAGAATGTTATTAACCCATGAGGGTTCTTCATTGAAATACTTGATCCTACAAAACTTAATGAACCCTCTTTAGTTAATTAAATTTATCGGAGGAAATTTATAGGATAAAACTGGTTTGTTGTTCCATCTCGGGATACCTACCTCCCTCCCTCTATCTCGACGACATAGAATTTCAAGCAAGGAGCTCACCTATAAGCAGACGCGAGCTGGCAACAAACCGAGATTGATAAACCCTACCTTGTAGTAGGTAAATGGAGAAAAAATCCACAAACCTTATCCCAAAGGGAGAATCTTTACCTTAATTGGTCAAAATTTTAGACTGCACAAACAGGACAAGGGCGAGAGATACAGAATCAAAGTAGAAATCGCAGCGAACATACAGGGCCGNTGAGCTTGACTCTTTATTAGGATTGAAGCTCGTCGAGGCTCGGCACATTGGCACGTGATCTGATTGGTGGTCAAGTTAATGTTTTTTCTAGCTAGGTGTAATGGTATATATCATTATCTTTTAATTATTCATTTCTTAAATGGCCTCTCTGTGAAGCTCTCACGGCAATTACATTTTGACTTTCAAGCACGCTATTAACACCGACCGTAAGCTGATCGAGTTGTCGTTTGAGCTCGACTCAAGCTCGAGCTCTTACATTTTGATAAATGGGCTTAACTTGAATTGGACATGACTCGAGCTCAGTTTGACTCGCTTACATCTCTAGGGATTAGAGCTCATCGATCACGAATAGCTCGCGTTCGATTTGTTCACTAAGCAAACGAGTCAAATATGAACAATTTTTTGGCGCTCGATATATAAACGAGCCGAACACAAACAAAATTTTGTATGTTCGTGTCGACTTGCTTTTGCTCGAAATAATTATATATATATANTGATATTCCTGAGGAGGAGGAGATTAAGAGAGCCTTGATGTCTATTGACAGCAGCAAATCAGCTGGCCCTGATGGATTTCTACAAGAAAGCTTGGGGGGAAATCAAGGTGGAGACCATACAAGCCATTCAACACTTTTTCAAAGGCNAACATTATTGAATATTATATCTATACATCTTTATTAAACATCTATATATAAAGTCGCAGTCAAGTTTTTGGCATCGTTGCTGAAGTTTAAATCTTCTAGTAGCGTCATCAAATTCTTATAATTGTTGATTTACACAAAGGTCGGTCAAACATCCATAAATTGCCCAGATGAATTCTCTTCCATCATAGGAGGTGTCGAAGAATAATTCATCCCATAATGATATAATTTCTTTAATATTGCAGCAATCTATGAAGTTAACATAGATATTGCATCAGAATCATAGATACTAGCTACTCTTTTAGGATTTACCCGCTCAGAGGGCCATTAAAAATTATTGGTAGTCATCTCTTCTATTAATGAATAAGCCTCATCAAAAGGTTTTAACATTAACGAACCACCAGCCGCAACATCTATAATCGATCTAAGAGATCCCACTAATCCATTATAAAAAGTTTGAATTATCAACCAATCTGGAAATGAATGATGAGGGCATTTCCTATGAAGATCTTTAAATCTCTTCCAAGCTTCATATATTGACTCTCCATCAATCTGACAGAACGATGTTATGTCATTTCTAATTTAGCAGTTTTAGATGGAGGGAAATATTTTGATAGAAATTTCTGTGAAAGTTCTCCCCAAGTTCTAATAGATCCTAGTGCTAACGAATTTAACCACATCTTAGCCTTATCCTTCAGTGAAAAAAGAAAAAGTCTAAGTCTAACAGCATCGTTTGAGACTCTGTCATATTTAAAAGTAGCACATAGTTTTAAAAAACTAGCGAGGTGTAAGTTAGGATCTTCATTTGGTGTACCTTCGAATTGATTATTTTGTACCATTTGGATAATAGCAGGTTTAAGCTCAAATGAATTAGTAGCTACATCTGAATTTTGGATAGATAAGTGAATTTCATCTACTGTAGGATTTGCATAATCTTGTAGAGGTCTAGGTTGGTGTTCATTCTCTATTCCTTGATTGTTCACATGGTTTTCCATTGTATCAGAATTTCTAGGTTCTCTTCTCAATCTTCTAATATTTCTAACAGTGCGTTCTAATTCCAAATCATAGGGTATAAGATTTTTAGGTCCAAATTTATGCATACAATTTGGAATCAATACACAGTAACATAATTAACTAAATATAAAAATAAGTTGCAATTCAAGTAAAAATTTTCTAATAATCCTAATTTGTGTTACTATAATCATGATTTTTGTTACTCACTTCCTGGCAACGGCGCCAAAAACTTAACCGCGACTTTATATATACTTAAAAATATAAGTATTTAATACTGCTGCTAAAAGATTTACTTCCTCAGCAACTGCACCAAATCCTTAATAACAGTTATAGATTCGATAAATATGAACGAAATAAATATTCAATAATTGTAAAGTCACACTTATCAACGCAAGTATACGTATCACTAAAGTAATATAGGGCTCTAATGGAGTCCTAGATATCGATCCTACAGAGAGTAAGTTTAGAATTACAAACTAAGATTTTAGAAAAAGCAATACTT
>JXCR01147120.1:136724-147980 GCA_002079205.1 Phalaenopsis hybrid cultivar
AAAACACAACAAAACTCGGAATCCATATATAAAATCAAAGTCATACAAACTACAACAAGTAAATAACTTATCTCTAATTTCTCCCCAAGAAAACTCCTCGAAGTTCCTCTGAATCTCTTCCTTTCTTTACAGCACATAGAATTCCTCTTCGAAGCAGCAAGGAGGAAGAAATCTCTCACTTTCCCTCCACTCTTACAATCTCTCAAAGAATTCCTCACAATTTAGACTCTCTACACACTACTGGAACTTTTGGACGTTGTTCTAACCTTCCAACTCCTCGAACCCCTCCTCCATTTTTGGCCAAAATCTTCTTTTAAAGTTGTGGATGAGTTTTCCCAAGAGTTGCCTAAGCATCCCTTCAAAATTTGGCCTTATTCAAAGCCTGATTAGGCATAACCATCGAGCTCGCCATCGACAACCTCGAGGGCGCCCTCGGCGGACCTTCATAATGAATTAATTCTAGAGTCTTGGGAAAATCTCGCCGTCGGTGGGGTCGATGGTGTCGTCGGTGCCCTAGTTCAATTCTTCACATTTTGGTCCTTTTTGCTCCAAATTCACTCCTTTTTGCATCTTTTTGCTCGAATGACCCTAATTCATCATTCCTGCAGCAAAACATGAAAAATATCGTTCTTTAAAGTGCAATATCATCAAAAACATTATAAAATAGGTATGAAAATCTCAACATATTTTTCTCTGGTCAGTAGCCTTTGGCACTCTCTAGGACATCCCAACTCTCTGATACTTCCTCAAACAACCTAAACAGAGAAGGAAAACAATGCTTTGACAAAGTCTCCTCCTCTAGTCAGCCTTCTTTTTTTGGTAAGCTTTCTACTTATTTACTTTTAATTTAAGTATTTTGATTCATAAGGCTTAAGTTGATTTTAGTCTAGTTAGTCAACTCAATAGCCTTGGATTAGGCTTAGGTTTGGGATAAACTCAGGTAGACCCAAACCTAGCTTAACCCTTACCCATCTAAACCTAGTCTAATCTAGCCCAATCACAAAACCCAAATCCTAATCAAACCTTAGAGCTAATTTAACTTAGGTTTAACCTTAAACCTAACCCATGTCTTACTTAACCTAGGCCTAACCAAGCTAAGTCTTGACTCAATCTAGGTCGAACTCAAACTCTAACCTGACTTAGACCTGACCCAACCTAGGTCTAACCCAAACCTTAAACCTAACCAAGGTCTGACCCAATCCACACTAAACCTAACTAAGACTAGACTCACCCTAGGTTTAATCCATCCAAAATCAAAATTAGCTTAACCCAAGTCAACCTAGTTTAACATGGGTCAACCTAAATCAAACCCAGCTTAACCTGTTTCAATCAAAGTTAACCCCAGTCAACCCAAATCAAACCCATGTCAAACCGATTCAACCCATCTTAACCCGGCTCAACCCAAACCAAACACAGCCTAACCCAGGTCAACCCAGCTTAACTTGGGTCAACCTAAATCAAACATAGTGCAACCCAAGTCAACCCAGCTTAATCTGGGTCAACCCAAATCAAACAACTCAACCTGAGTCAACCTAGCTTAACTTGATTAACCCAACTCAACACAGGTTGTACTAGCTTAAAACAGGTCAAATTAAACCAAACCTAGGTCAAACTAGCTTATCTTGGGTTAAACGAATCAACCCAAACTTAACTTGAATCAATCATTATCAACCTAAGCCCAATCCAAGCCTAAACCAGTTGAATCAACCTTAGTCCAAGCCTATTCCAAGGCTAAGTATGTATGTTATTTTATGTTGTTTATGTTTTTTTTAAAAGCACCAGTATCTATCTCACGAGGAAAGCTGTAACTTTGTAATAATAAGTTAGAAAACATCTATTTAAATTGCAGATAAAAATGATAGGAGAATGATGTCAAAAGTTTTGTAAAGGGTTACAACTAAATTTACGTGCAATCTAAATTTAAACAAAAATTAAGAACAAAGTTTAAAAGACTAATAAGTTTAAAATAGTTCAAATATAATGAAAATATATTTCCCCTTGCAAAGAGATCTTAATCAATGTAGGAATTGAATGATTAAAAATATAAAATGATGTATTGTGACAAATAAAAGCACACCTATTATTTACTTTCTCTCGGTGCTAACAATGAACATTGACTAACCTTAAGTTTGTTCCAGCTTGTGTAGTAGTGCTGAGAGATTCTAGCATCTCACTTCTAGATTACCCACTATGCTCTCTCTATAGGACCTACTTGGGACCCTTAGATCCAAATTCAAGATCCAATTGACAAACAAATCTAGTTTGTCACTTTAGAAACATAAATTCTACTCCCATCAAAACTCATCTCCCTATCTATTTGCACTTCCCCTCAGATTATCGCAATGAATCTTTCCAAAGTTAAGTCTGGTACTCACTAGTTGGTGAAATCATAGCCCTCCCAGGTTATTATGTCTCACAATGAATTTTAACATCATAGATGACTAGTTTCTAAAGTCAATGAAAAATCAGTGAAAATATCATCGCAACTTTATAAAATAAAAAGGAAAATCAATCTCATCCCACTTGATTAATTCTCATATGCATGCAGAAAGAAAGTAAAAATACTCAAAATTCATGGAGAAAACAAAATCACATGATTTGTATTGAAAGGCAAGACTGAACAACAAAAACTCAATCGCAAATACAAATTACTCATCTTATGTCTTCTTCCTAAGATTTTCATGAAGTCTCATTCAAGCAATCTCTAAACTCTTCTTCTACAAAAAAAGACTCACAAATATAAACTCACACACCCACTAAAACACTTGAAACTCACGCCTAAAAGCCTTCTAAAAACTCTTAAACACTCTCTAAAAAGACTCATTTTTCATTTAGCAATTGAACCTTTTAATAGATAACTGAAACTAACCAAGGGTCACTTCAAACATTCCTTCATAATTCGGCCAAATTCAATGCATGTTCTAGAAAATTGGTTACCGGTGCTATAACGTCCATCGTGATCGTAAGTTAGTGTTATGGCGCTAAGGGTTGGTGTTATGGCACCATATGAAGTGTTGTCATTTTGCTCTATTCGGCCATTTTCTCTAAATATCCATTCATTATACCTGAAACTAAAATACCTTCCTTTAAAGTGCAATAACATAAAAAATATGCATAAAATGAACATTAAACATATATTAAGAACATGTAATTTTAAGGTGTATCAATTCCCCCAAACTTAAATGTTACTTGTCCTCAAGTAGCACTATAGCTATAAAAACTAAAATTATTAACCTGTGGTAGTGGGATTACTTTTTAGATAACTAAAATTTTATTTTACAAATATTATAGTCCAACTTAGAAGATTTTCTAAAAAAATAGATGATATCTAAGGTTTCAGAACATTTAGTATTAATTTTAGGAATATTAATTTTCTATTTAATTCAGACATAATTGAAATTTCCCCAAACTTTAGATTTTTATAAGAATATTAATCTCAAAATTTATGACATCTATATTAAAAATATTTTTCTTAATACTTTCAAAAATTAAGCAAATAAATAATTTTAAGTTTTCTTCCTTAAAAAGATTCAAGTGAAACCAGTTTTTAGTTATGTCTTATTCCTCAATCTTCTCCTCCCTTCTTTTATACTTTATTTTTCTTTTCTTTTTCTTTTTCTTTTCTTTTAGGATTTTTTTAATCCTTACTTTTTTTTTCAGGTGAGGATTACTATATCTGGATAGCCCTTTAATGATTTTAAATTTTACTATCCATTCTCTAAAGTTAAAAACTTGATTTCTATCCTTAACTTAAAATCTAGTATTAGTTTTTGCAAAAGAATTTATATAGAATCTAAATTCTTTAAAAATTATTATTATAAAAACCCTTAATTTTTTAAAAAATTCAATTTTCCTACTATAAATAGTAAAATCATTTCCCTGTTATTTCCTACTAAATATCTTCACTTTAGTTTCATCAATTTTACTAACTTATCTACTGAGTTCCTCTATACATTCCTAGAAGTCAAAAGTTTAGTATCATAAGGATAACACCACATATCATAAATCATTTTAAAAGTAATAACAAATTAAATACAGGCTATAGAGGACAAATAAAGTTAAGTTTTAAAAAGTTTTTCTCCTTTCCTACAATCTTAAATTTCTGATTAATTTTAAAACAGTACAGTGCATAAAAAATATGAAGAAAAAGAAAATTAATTTTAAATGTTTTAAACAGAAGAATAGTACATGTACAATTACTTAAGACATGTGTTGAACAATGGTAAATCTAAACAACATGTATAATTATATAAGCATAAAATAAAGACTACTCTAACACACAGACAATATAAACTAAAGTAAAAAGAAGTGAAAAATTATACCATAAATGAAAAAGTTGTAGACAACAGTCCAACATTCATATAGACCTAAAAAGATTAATCAATGTATAAACATAACAATCCAACAATACTACATCAAGTAATAAACGAATGAAATCCAAAAGTAAAGGAAAACACTTTAATCATCCCCCTCCTCCTCATCATCTTAGGAGTCATGATAGTCTAGTAAAATTTCAAATAAATTTCAAATTAATTCAGAAAAATCCAATAAAATCATTCCAAGCAAAATAAGCCTTTAACCATAGAATTCTCACTAATCACTTCAAATTTTTCAAAATTTTGGCCAAACCACAATATGGAAGAAATTCATAGTAAAATTAAAATTTTTTATGTCAAAATGTAAATTATACCTAAAAAAGAAGAAATCTAGAGTTTGAAGCTCTAACTCCAAGCTAATCACCCACAAAATCATGCCCTAGAAGAGCAAGTTTCGAAATATGGGAGGAAGAAAACAAACTAGGGGGAAAAATGACAAAAACTGGACCTGGGCACTAAAAATAGGATTCGGTTTGGTTCGACACTATAGCGCCAAGTTATGGGTGCCATGGTGTCATGCTTCACTGATGAGTGGCGCTATGGTGCCATTCATACTCAATCAAATTTTGGAAATTTTTATAGATTTTTAAAGAACACGGCAAATATAAGATTATATACTCTAATAGTCCAGTTTCAACAACCATTTCAAAAGTTATTGGGTTCATCGTCATTCCAACATTTACACACACAAATACTAATCCAATCTTTCGAACACAATAAACCAACTTTCAACACACAAACTTAACTTATTTTCTTACAATAATCATAAGTTCATTACAAATGGACACAACATCACTCAATAAAAAGCAAACACAAGCATGACTTGTAAATTTGTGATAATCGTGTCACAATACATTTAAAGTCGACACACCACAACTTAGCACTCAACAACCACATATTTATCACATAATCATACATTTAAGAATAGTTATGAAGAATTGTATCACCGTCCTTTTTACCCTCCAAAAATTTACAATTAAACACATGGTAAAAAGGAGTGTGAGGATAATTTGAAGCAACTTTATTGTTGATCCATTTGTTGTTGCAATACACGCTCGCCTAGGAATCTTGAAAACTCTCCATATGGTCAAATTGAAGTTCCAACTGTCACTCTAAGTGCTCGTACTAGTGATACATGTCACTCAACTTGTTGTGGAGACAAGATAACTCTTCATCAGTTATCCTCAATCTCTTTATAAGCCACTTCAAACGCAGTGCTAGGAATCCGTTGAAATAAGTTTGGGCATCCTTATGCACAAACATATAGTCATTTGCACTTCCATTACTCCCCATGAATCTTAAAGAAAGGATTCTTTAAAGTTGGGATGATCTTCACTCTTTTATCCCTCTGCAATACTTGAAATTGTGAAGAAGTTCAAAGAAAATGACTCCAATCCTGCCAAAACCAGTTTTAATAGAGAAAAAGGGACAGAAAAACCATCAATTGGGTGATTTTAGGAATTTATTCCGATTGTGGTACAATGGCGCCAAATCTGGCTCGATAGTGTCAATCTAAAATTCTCAAAATGCTAATTTTTTTCATTCCCATATTATTTTAATCAATAAAGTATTATTTTGTTTCTCCTCAATCATGTATGACTCAATAAAAATTCATATACTCATCACAACAATCACAAATCAATTCAAACAACACTGATAACTATCAGTTACCTCCCACAAAGCACTTAGTTTAACGTCATTAGCCTGACAAAGGGTTCCTCCTGGATCAAAATTCCGTTTAATTAATCCTTAATCAAATGCCCAATTTTTTTCAGATCCTGTGATTCCTACTAAATTCTCGAAGTTCATTTTTTCTTTCAGCTTTTCCTTTTCAGATTAATTAAAATTATTTTTCCTCGTGTTTCTTTCCAGATTTAATTTTCTTCCAATGATTTTCTCAAGTTTCATATCGATTTTATCTTTAAAATTTATAAGAAATGGATCTCTATATGATAATTCAAGATCTTCCAAATTTTGAATCAGATTCTCTTTAGATAATTCAGATTCTAGATCAAATTCTACTAGATTGTTCTTCTCACGTGATCTTCTAATTCTTCCCTTTGAGACTGAGGAAATAGTGGTGATGGTCTTTCTATATTTATCTTGGTTGATGAAATAGGTTAATTCCTTGTGAATTTCTTCCATTAGTCTTTCAATTTCTTTTTTATATTTTCTCAACTCAGTGTTTATTTGAACCATATCTTCTAATTCTTTTTCGCTTCTAAGTCTGATAACCTTATCTTGCTCATTATTTTTCTCCTCAAGGTTTATCTCAGGGTCACTAAGTAAAATCTCTCGAGGATAACTATTAATTGAATTAATAAGTTGCCCCAATTGGTTTTCTATATTCCTAACTGTGGCCTCTTGACTTTCCAATTGACACTCCATTTGAATAACAATCTTTTCTATTAATAACTCCTCATTTTTGGGGTTAAAGTTGAATTGATGAGGAAAAGAAAGTTCATTGTTATAATATCCTTGATTATTCCAATTACATGTCTAATTAGATTAATTATCTTCATATAATTGGTTTTCTCCTCCAAAATTGTTATTCCAGTTAAAGTACAAATGAATCTCCCAACCTGGGTTGTAATAATCAGAATAAGGATTGTATATCTCATGGCTAGTTTCAAAATACTTAGTTTCAATCAATTGTCCAAATGAATTTTCCTTAATAGCTAAGGGTCATTGAAGATTACTTCATGTATATTAATCTAAATTTCTTGAAATATCTGCAACTTGAGAAGTTAAAATAATAAGTATATCTTCTTAAAAATTTGCTGACCTCTTAGGGTTTACTTTATCGAAAAAACTAACATTATAATCCAAACAGAATATTCATTATTTTGATGTTCCAGCATTTTTACATAAAATTCATGGAGTCTTTTATGATTCATAATCTTCCTAAAAGTTCTCTCTATATCTGAGTCGTATAATCCAATGCTTGCAGCTTCTGAACTACGCGTGCAAATCTAAAAACTTAACTAATCGGACAAATATAAATTTTTTTTATTTTTATGATTTTTGAAAATGAAAAAGTGCCAAAATTAATTTTAATTCTCCTAAAATAAATCTACAGTTTAAATAAATATCTAATACAAAAATTTCTGTCGCAATCCTTGACAACGACGCAAAAAATTTCACCCGACCCGCAATTACTCAAATATTTATACTACAAAAGATTGCCAAAAACTTAGCCCAAATTATATTTAGCGACTAGTGTGAATATGTAAAATGACTTAGAAAATATATAATAAGCCTTCACCTACGTATTGTTTCAAGTAATATAGGATTTTGTTTAAAAACCCTAGTATCAATCTCACGAGGAAAGCTATAACCTTGTAATATTAACTTTAAAAACCTGTATCTAAACTGTAGATAAAAATGATAGAAGAATGGTGTCGAAAGTTTTGTAAAGGATTACAACTAAATTTACGTGCAATCTAAATTTAAACAGAAAGTAAGAAAAAAGTTTAAAAGAGTTCGAATATAATGAAACGATCTTTCTCCTTGCAAAGAGATCTTAGTCAATGTAAGAATTAAATGATTCAAAATATAAAATGATGTATTATGACAAACATGCGCATTCATATTCTTTACCCCATTTCAGGCTGGCAAAGAACATTGGCTAACCTTAAGTTTGTTCCATCTTGTGTAGTAGTGCTGAGTAGATTCTGGCCTCTCACTTCTAGATTACCCACTATACCCTCTCTATAGGACCTACTAAGGACCCTTAGATCCAAACTCAAGATCAAATTGATAAAAGAATCTAGTCTGTTACTCTAGAAACATCAATTCTGCGCCCATCAAAGCTTATGTCCCTATCTATTTGCACTTCCCCTCGAACGATCACAACGGCTATTTCTAAAGTTAAGTGTGGTACTCACTAATTGATGAAATCATAGCCCTCCCGAGTCATTATGTTTCACAACAGTTTTTAACATCTCAAATGACTACTTTGTAAAGTCATTGAAGAATTGATGAAAATACCATCACAATTTTATAAAATAAAAATGAATATTTAAATCAATCTCTTCCCACTTGATTAATTCCCATATGTAAGGAGAAAGAATTGAAAATTACTCAGAATTCATGAAGATAAAACAAAAACAAATGATTTGTATTGAAAGTCAAGTCTTAAGAACAAAAACTTAAACACAAATACAAATTACTTATGTTATGTCTTCTCCCTAAGCAATTCCTGAAGTCTCCTTCAAGCAATCTCCAAACTCTTCTTCTACAAACAAAGACTCACAAATATAAACTCACACACCCACTAAGACACTTGAAACTCATGCCCAAAAGCCTTCTAAGAACTCCTAAACACTCTCTATAAAGACTTTTTTTCGTTCAACAATTGACCCTTTTAATATATAACTGAAATTAACTAAGGGACACTTCAAGCACCCCTTCAAAAATTGGTCAAATTCAATGCATGTTTTAGAAAGTCGGTTACTAGTGCTATAGCACTCATCATGGTCGTAATTTGGCACTATGACGCCATATAAAGTGTTTTCATTTTGCCCTAATTTTCTCTAAATATCCATTCCTTATACCTAAAACCAAAAACATGCAAAATATCTTCCTTTAAAGTGCAATATCATAAGTAATGTGCATAAAATGAACATTAAACATATATTAAAAACATGTAATTTTAAGGTGTATCATCAGACAGGAAAGAAATGTTTAACAAAAGGGAATCCCCCTTACACAACGTCATTGAGAGGACTTTGTATTTGGAAGAAGAAATGGGTTACACTTTGCAATATGCCAACTTACAAATTTCCCAAACATGTGCATATTGTGATTGTCATGATAAATTTTCACAAATATATTTAGTGGCATCATTCCCACAATGACATCGACTTCCATAGAGCAGATGAGGATCATGCACATGTCCCTGTTGAGGCGTATGAGTATCGACTAGGACAATATTTGTTACAAGCTGAAAAATGGTGTTCTCGAGACCTACACTCAAGGTGGGGAAGGGGCATGCAAGATAATAGAGTTGAGGGAATGAATTACAAATGTGGTAATTGGAGGATGATTTGAGGGAATATTACTTTTTTTTTTGTTAATTGTAATGGTTATTGAAGACATTTAATGTTTATTGTTTGTGTATTTTATACAACTTGTGTATAATTATATTCCTTATGCATTTGATATTTATTGTGGTCATTTTATTATGCAAGTTGCAAATGTTTTTTTTCTTCAATATTTTTTTTTCTTTTTGTGAGTTTTGGAGTTCTATAACGAGACGTTTGACCTAATGGGTTCTTTTGAATGCCTTTATGTCATTATTAGTTTGTGTCACATGTGAAATCTTAATAAATGCAACTAAGTTTCTTTTTTGTGTTATGGTTTTTGAGGTTCTTCTAAATGACCTTTTTTTAGTTATATGCATATGTGACACAGACGAGCTTGATTTTAGTGGTTTAAAGACAACTGAGAACCCTTTTTTTTATAAGGTCAGTTGTTTTCTTGTAGTAACAAATTCATTAGTTTACATATTGAGTTCTCTGAGATATCACAACTACATAAAATTTTAATTAATTACTTATGTTATTAATTTATACTAGTGTTTTGTCTAAGAGTTTGTTTTCTTAAGCCTTCATGAAAGATGAGCTTGAGGATTACTGGTACCTTCAGAGAATTGCACTGCTATTTCAGACTTCAGTGTTCCTTGCTCACTTCGTGTCAACCACATAGCAACAAGAGACAGTTTTACAGGTGCCCACAGAGAATCACAGATGGCTGTGAATTTTTTGGTAGGCAGATGGGCTAGAAGATTCCACTGTCAAAAGGGATTACACGCAGAGAGTATCCTTGGAGGATATCTTGTAACATACGCCATCTACATTTTAAAAATGATGTTATCATATTATTAATTGTTATTTCAATAGTCATTTTCTTAATTTTGGTAGTCATGCTACTCACTGTTTAGTTAGATGTCTATCTTTGATCTGTAATGTTATGGATTGAATATTTGCCCTAAAATATGAAATGTACTGGTATGAATAGCTTTTTTACAAACAACATTACTATATAAGAGCAGAATTATCATGTGTCCATAAACAACTGCTGTATAACTGTTTTCAAACTGCAAAAAACTAACAAACATCCAACTTATCTGTAGTAGCTTTTACGCGGCGGCTTCTTGTGGCAGCTATTATGCAACAACTTATTATTAAGCTGCAGCTGTCACAAACAGACCCTTAATCAAAACATCTTCTAATCACCATTGTTCATGATCAATTAATATTTGAATAACCTTTATGTAATGATTAAGCAATGATCAAATTGTAATTAAATCATGATTGAGTCATCTCTTGAATCATCATCAATTAAAATCGAATATTCTTAGAACCACCTACAAATAATGGTCAAACATCAGTTGAATCATGATTAAAACATCATCAAACATGATCACATATAATTGATGATGATTTAAAGTTAAAGTATTGTTCAAATATGACTCAAATGTGAGTAGATGATTATTTTATTAGAATCAATAGTGTTTAAGTGTTTTTTAAATCATGATAAGATCATTACTCAATGTGTTAGATCATTGTTCAAATATTAATTGATTATGATCTATTAATGAAGATAATTAGAAGAGGGTTACAACAATTTCGTAGCAGTTTATCTAATGTCTAGTCGTATTTTAGTTTTTGAGTTTAGACGAGATCTTTTATTTTTTATCTTTATCTTTGCATTTATTTTAAAACATATTTATTTAATACATATTTTTGCATTTTTTTTATTGTGAAAATCAGATATTTTATTTTTAAAATATTCAAAACACCTTTTAGATGTTTTTAATATTTTTTTAAAAAATATTATGTAGTATATCAAATATATATTATTTAAAGTAATATAT
>JXCR01147120.1:148868-206774 GCA_002079205.1 Phalaenopsis hybrid cultivar
ATATATATATATATATATATATATAAATAAGAATAATGATAAAATCAAAAGTGATGCGAAAGGGTCTGAGTAAATATGATATTTTAATATGATAATATTATAAATATTAAAGTATGATTTTAGATATGTAAACATAAAAGAATTATGTAGTTTGTAAATGTGCCTTCGTATATCTATGTTTCCAACCCTAACTGGACTCGAATTGGAACCCGAATCGTACACTCAAATGACGCCGCTGTTAACGAACTGGTGAGGAATTGTGGACTCCCGTCGGAACTTGACCTCCAGCTTCCATTAATGGATAAAGGATAGCTCGGCCCTGTATGTTCGCTGCGATTTCTACTTTGATTCTGTATCTCTCGCCCTTGTCCTGTTTGTGCAGTCTATAATTTTGACCAATTAAGGTAAAGATTCTCCCTCTGGGATAAGGTTTGTGGATTTTTTCTCCATTGCGGTGTTACCTACTGCAAGGTAGGGTTTATCAATCTCGGTTTGTTGCCAGCTCGTTTCTGCTTATACGTGAGCTCCTTGCTTGAAATTCTATGTCGTCGAGATAGATGGAGGGAGGTAGGTATCCCGAAATGGAACAACAAACTAGTTTTGTCCTATAAATTTACTCCGATAAATTTAATTAACTAAAGTGGGTTTATTACGTTTTGTAGGATCAAGTATTTCAATGAAGAACCCTCATGGGTTAATAACATTCTTGAAGGCGATGCTTGGGATTCTCTATTAAAAAATTATGCTTATGTTCTTGGTAAATGAGTGTGCAAATTATACGGGAATTAGGTTAACGTGTCATACTATAAAATTATAGGAAGGAATAATTGAATACAGGTTAAGATGTGATATAAGTATTTCTCATAATCAGTTTGTATTTATATCGTACGAGTCTACCATGGAAGCTATACATTTATTGAGAGGTTTGATGGAGAAGTACAGAGGAGCAAGGAGGATCTACATAAGATTTTTATTTATGTAGAAAAAAAAGCTTGAGATAAACATTCAAGAGAAGTTCTTTGGAAAGTTTTAGATAAGAAAAGAGACTGATGTGACTTATATTTAAGCCATTAAAGATATATATACTTGAGTTGTTAATTATGTTCAAACAGAAGAAGGATTGACCAAGTATTTTTTTTGTTTTAGTTGGATTACATCAGAGATTGACTTTAAGCTCATATCTTTTTACTTTAGTTATGGATGCACTTTCTAGACATTTACAGGAGGATGTACGTTGCTGTATGTTTTCTCTGCTGATATCCTTCTTGTGGATAGGACTAGAGAAAAAGTTCAGAATAAAATTGAATTATTGAGGTTTACATTAGAGTATAAAGGCCTTTGTTTGAGTAGATCTAAAACTGAATACTTGGAATGTAATATTAGTAATAATAGACCTAGTAGCAGAGTTGTAACAAAGGGTGATCATATCATTAAAATGAGTGATCATTTTAAATATCTTGGTTCTATTGTTCAAAGTGATGGTGATATAGATGGAGATGTTATTAGTAGAATTCAAGTTGGATGATTGAAGTGTAGGAATGCATTGGGCTTATTGTATGATAGAAAAGTAGCACTTAGATATAAATGAAAGTTTCATAAGATGGTGAGACCTGCAATACTTTATGATGCAGAATGTTAGCCTATCAAGAGAAGCATGAAACTAAGTTAAGTGTTGTTGGGATGAGAATGCTTAGGTGGATGAGTGGCTTGATTTCTTAGAGACAAAATGAAAAACTAATGTATCCGTGAATGGCTTGGAGTAGCTCCAGTGGCGTAGAAGATTATAGGGAGTTGTCTTAGAGGGTTTAGTCACATTAAACGCCGACCATCTAATGATCCAGTTAGGAGAGTAGATATTTTAGATTCGACCTATGCTAAGAAAGGTAGTGGTAGACCAAAAAAGACTTGGTTATGTTATATAAAAAACGATCTTAATTTATTAGAATTAAATGAAAATATGACACACAATAGGTCACAATAGAGAAAAAAGATTTCACTTAGTGGGATGATGGTTGTTGTTGTTGTTGTTCTTGGTACAATGAAGGGAGTATAATTAAGATTTATATATATATATACATACACACACACACAAAGAGAGAGAGATGAAACCCAAAAGAGAGAAGAAATCCATATCAACATAATCTGAATTGCTTTCAAGGAATGATTTTCTGAAGACAGCAATTATGTTATGCTTAAAGTATTCCTAGATAAAAAAATCTGAACTAACCGAGGGATGAAAACAAAAGTTCTAGTTCAAAGCAAAGTAAGTCAGAGGAATGATTTGACATCTTCCAAAAGTGTGTATAGGCCCAGGTTTTGAACGGATGTTCGTTTCAAGGGTGTTTGGTGGAGTATGGCTATGCCTTGAGATTACATACACAATAGGGATGCATGATGGGTTAAGTAGGGATTTGATTACTTTGATCTCTCAGGAGACCTGCTATGGAGGATTCCATCTAAAGAACAATCATAACATAGATGAGTTTTGCGAGAGAAGGAGAGAGGAAGAAATCTTTGAATCATGGATTGACTAAAAATGCACTTGATTATGTTTCTATCATGTGCCTTGTCTTACGTACAATTCACAACCAAAGTTCTTACAGCCTTCGCTCAACATTTGACTCCTATTTTTACGTAAGGATCAAAACCAACACCACAAGATTGGCAATATAAGATTACAATTATATTAGAAAATCCAAGTGGTCAACAAAAGCTGAAGTCGGTTAAGCTAGAAAGTTTGCTAAACAAGCAAGGTCTATGGCTTGTTCGGTTGAGATCAACAATTAGGCTTCAAAATCTATATTCACCAATAATAGTATGAATAATGAATGACTTTCTATAAATCGATCGAGCTTTGAATCTAGTGCAGTTAACATTTGAGTATTTTATCTAAGCTTAAGTTGGTTCGACAAGTGACAAGTTCTTGGAACTATGTCAAATCTGTCATATGATGCGAGCAATTATATGTGTACTTGTTTTTTGATTTTTTTATATTTGAGTAGTCGATAAAAATTAAAAGATTTAAAATTATCGACAACTCGAATTGTTTTAATTTCCTGAGATTTAGGCCACTAGAAACTTATCAGGATTGTTCGTAGCCTATGAAGTAGAAACACTTGTGAATTATTACAATACATCGGATATTATTTGCTTGCTTGAGTTTTGAACTTATAAGCGTTCTGATTCTTTTCGAGCTTCTTACAAATTAAGAGCTATGTGTTTACACTAGCACTAGAGAGGCTTTTCGTGGGAGGAGAATTGGGGGAGGGGAGAGGGGGGTGTGGAGGCGGTGAGGCACGGGTTTTGAATTGGAGTTAAATTTTTAAATATAAAAGCTTTTTTTTATAAAAACATTTTTAACCTTGATTTTTAGATAAAATTAAAGTTGAGNCATTTTTAAAAATTTATGTTATAAAATCAGAATCTCCAACAAGTATAATTTTTTTTTTATGTATTTAATGCTTTCTTTTACCCTTCATTTTTACAGCTATTCATGTAAAATTTTTTTAAAAATTTATGTTTGGGGGGAGGGAGAAGAAGAAAAATCATTTTTAGAAAGAGAGAACGTAATTTTATTTGTCCTAACTTAATTATATTTTCAAAATTTTAAATTTAACATGACCTTTGGTATTAGATGTTAACTTTGGATAACTATATTTATGTTTCTAAATATATAGTAAATTTAAGTAAAAATTTTCAAAAATAAAGGCTTAACTTTAAAGGCTATGGTATTTGGTAAAAGAGAATAAGATTATGTTTTTCTATTTTTAGTAAAGAAAATTTGTATTTTTGAAGTATTAAAAATCTTAAAAGAGAATGTAAAAAGAAAAGAATTAAACTTTATGAAATCTTTAAGTTAATATAAATTTGTTAAGTAAAGAAATGTAATAAGTTTTTAACTTTATGAAGAGGATAGTGAATTTCAAAATCATTAAAGGCTATCCAGATATAGTAATCCTCGTTTTTAACTTTAAGAAGAGGATAGTGAAGTTCAAAATCATTAAAGGCTATCCAAATATAGTAATCCCTAACTTTAAGAAGAGAATAGTGAAGTTCAAAATCATTAAAGACTATCCAGATATAGTAATCCTGACATATTAAAAAAAAAAGAAGAAAAGAAAGAAAGAAAAGAAAAATGGGATTAAAAATGATCCTGAAAAGAAAAGAAAAAGANGAAAGAATTAAACTTTATGAAATCTTCAAGTTAATATAAATTTGTTAAGTGAAGAAATGTAAAAAGTTTTTAACTTTAAGAAGATGATAATGAAGTTCAAAATCATTAAAAACTATCCAGATATAGTAATCCTAACATATAAAAAAAAGAAGAAAAGAAAGAAAGAAAAGAAAAATGGGATTAAAAATGATCCTGAAAAGAAAAGAAAAAGAAAAAAAAACATTATGGGGAGAAGTGACAGCGACTTTATATATGCTTAAAAATACAAGTATTTAATAGAGCTGCTAGCAGATTTAATTCCTCAGCAACGGTACAAAAAACTTAGTAACTGTTATAGATTTAATAAAGATGTATATGTAAAATATTCAATAATGGTAAAGTCACACTTATCAACACAAGTATATGTATCGCTCAAGTAATATAGGGCTCNGTAGGGGCTAAGATATTTGGTAAACGAGAATAAGACTGTTTTTCTATTTTTAGTAAAGGAAATTTGTTTTTTTAACGTATTAAAAATCTTAAAAGATTCATATAAAAAGAAAAGAGTTAAACTTTATGAAATCTTTAAGTTAATATAAATTTGTTAAGTGAAGAAATGTAAAAAGTTTAACTTTAAAAAGAGGATAGAGAAGTTCAAAATCATTAAAGACTATCCAGATATAGTAATCCTCAAAAAAAGAAAAGAAAAAGGCTATCCAGATATAATAATCCTCACATTAAATTTAAATTTTATGAAATCTTTAAACTAATATAAATTTGTTAAGTGAAGAAATGTGACAAGTTTTTGACTAGAAGATGATAATGAAGTTCAAAATTATTAAAGGCTATCTAAATATAGTAATCCTGATATATAAAAAAAAAGAGAAGAAAAAAGAAAGAAAAGAAAAAGGGGATTAAAAATAATCTTGAAAAGAAAAGAAAAATAAAAATAAAAAAATATATATGGGGAGAAGCTTGAGGATATGCTTAATTAAAAATTGGCTTCACTTGAATCAACTTAAGGAAAAAAACTTGAACACATTTTCAAAACTTTTTATTTGAATGTTAACTATTAATAAAATTTTATGAAGTTTTTTTTCATATGAATTTACTAAGTGACTTTAATATAACAAATTGCAATTTTTCTTGAAAGAAAACTTAGTTTTAATTATTGAATATCCTTACACCTTTAGTATTAACTGGAGTTGTTTTGAATTTTTCTTAAGTTATACTATTTTTTTTGGAAAATTAAAATATGGAAGTCTAAAAGTTAATGTCTTTATCATAAGTCATATTTTTTTATGTAGTAAAAAAGTTACTTGAGGACAAATAACATGTAAGTTTGGGGGATTTTGATACACAAAAAATATATGCATATTTAGACCCATATTTTATACTTACTTTTTATGATATTACATTTTAATGAAAGATATTTTGATTAAAAGAGTTACTTCAGAGGTCGCAGTTCATCGGCTGGGAGTGGATAAGAGTATAACCCCAGTAAAGCAGGCTCCCAGGAGAATGCGTCTCGAAATAGAGCGGCAAGTCATCGCCGAGGTGAAGAAGTTGATAGACGCTAACTTCGTGCGAGAGGAGCAATACNGAATATAAGATCAGAAACCTTAGACTTAATTATTGAATATCTTTGTACCTTTAGTATTAACTGGAGTTGTTTTGAATTTTTCTTAAGTTATACTGTTATATTTGGAAAACTAAAATATGGAAGTCTAAAAGTTAAGATCTTTATCATAAGTCATATTTTTTATGTAATAAAGGAGTTACTTGAGGACAAGTAACATGTAAGTTTGAGAGATTTTTATACACAAAAATATATGCATTTTTAGACCCATATTTTATACCTATTTTTGATGATATTGCACTTTAAAAAGGTATTTTGATGTTTTCTTGCAGGTTATTGATTTTTAGGGCTTAAAGCAAAAAGGAAGCAATGTATTTTGATGTTTTCTTGCATGTTGATATTTAGGGCTTAAAACAAAAAAAAGTAAAAATGATGAAATTTGGATTCAAAATGACATTTTTGAAGAATTGCTCAGCGCCGAGGGCAGCGTCGACGACGCAGAACAAATTAACGCGGAGGTTTTTTACTCAGCGTCGACGACGCCAAAGGCGGTGCAGACCCCGTTTCTCGAAGGTTCGATGTATTTGGATGACTTTTTGAAGAGTTTTTGGAGACACCTCTTGGAAAACCGACCTTGGCTCTATTTGGGGCCTAATTTCATCAGAAAATTCGCTCCTCTACGTTTTTCACTCCTCTACTTTCATTTTTCGCACCACATCGTTCCATTCTATTTTCATATTGGAGTTAATTAGTGATTTAATTTTCATAGTTTAGAGTTTTTGTGGTGAGATTTAGTGTGAAACTTTCTGTAAGAGTGTTGGAAGGAGAAAGTGAGATATATCTTCTTCCTGCATTTCTAAGGAAATGCTACAAAGGATTTGCTTTGATAAAGAATTTTCAGATAAGTATTTTTTGTTTATTAGTGTTGTATGAACTTTCTTTTATATATGAAATTTGTGTTTTGTTATTTTTTTCTTATGAATTCTGAGTAATTCACTATATCTTTTTCCTTACTTTGAGATATGATGAAATGAAAAAGATAATATGAATGTGCCAATATTAAATTGTAAAATAAATTATGATGATTTTTTAACTCCGAACTTAATTTACTTTTGATCTGGCCAATTAAAATGTGTTGTGAAACTTATGATCCGGGAAATGAAGCATGAGTTCTACAACAGAGTAAGGATCACATTTGATTCCATAAAAGAGAACATTGTTCATGAAATTAAGTGCAAATAAATAGGGAAATATTCTTTGTTGGGTGTAGAATTGGAGAACCTTTATGATGAAGACTAAAATCTTCAATTCAGTCTTAGTGTTTAAGAACTAAAGCGAGAGACAGCCTTCAGGTGAAGGGAAGTGGGAGCTCTGGACTGGGAGTCGGTATACTCCTAACCTAGCCACGGATTTAGGGACTAAACACTGAAATTAGCCAATGATTTTCTATGCACTGTATCAGGGTAGAGAATTAAAATTGCTTCTATTTGGCACAATACATATTATGAACATTTATCTCATCTCATTTTACCATAGCTTTATTGTAGTGTGAAGCGGATGCTTTTTCACATAAGAATCTTCGTTACATAAACATAGTTAATAAATTAGTATTTACTATTTGATGCTTTTTCACATAAGAATCTCTGTTACATAAACATAGTTAATACATTAGTATTTACTGTTTTAAATTTTGCATATTTTATTTGCACATGAATCTCTGTTACATAAACATAGTTAATAGATTAGTATTTACTGTTTTAAATATTACATATTTGATTTGATAATAGTTTAGAAATTTAATTTTGATTGCATCTTAACAATTGAAATTAGTGACAATGATTTCAATTGACTTTCTGTGAATTTCATAACAAATTTGTCATTTCCAATTTAAACCTTCCCCGTAGCATCAATACTTGGGGCTTAAATAGAAAGTCAATTATTACTTGATAATGATACGTATACTTGCGTAGAATCCGAATATTAATTGATTATATTTAATTAAATTTTACACAATCTATCACAAAAAAAAAAGTCGGATCAAGTTTTTGATGCCGTTGCCGGGGAAGGTAACGATTGAATTAAATAGTTTTGATAAATTTTGAGATAATATATATAGCATAAAAAATTATTATTATTAAAAAAAATGAAAAAAATTTAAAATAAAAAATCAAAAAAGAAATATTTTTATTAGTCTCTTACTTTGCTTGCTTTATTTGTTTATGCGAAATATTGAATCTGAAGGTTTAGTACCTTACAATTCAGAATTTGAACGTATTATTAGAAAAATTCGAAAACAACAAAGAAAAATAAAAAATTTACAAGAAATGACGAATAACTTTGATAATCCAATAAATGAAAATCGACAAAGGCCTTTAAAAGATTATGCAAATCCGACAATAGATGAACTTCACTTGATTATTCAAAATCCTGATGTTACTGCTAATTCATTTAAGCTTAAACTTGCTATTATTCAAATGATACAAAATAATCAGTTTAGAGGATCACCTACTGAAGATCTTAACTTACTTCTTGCTAGTTTTCTTGAAATTTGTGCTACATTTAAATATGACGAAGTGTCTAATGATGTTGTTATGCTTAGATTTTTTTCTTTTTCATTAAGGGATAAAGCCAAATCTTAGTTAAATTCGTNCACCAAAATCTACAAGCTCCAAAAATTTACATCTAGTTCTCCTGAGAGTGGTTTCAGGTTAAATTTTTAAAAGATAAATTAGTTTTTAGATAAGACACTGCTCATTGATTTTTTCCTCATTTTATTAGAATTTTATGATCTTGTTCCAGGTATTTCATTTTTAAGAATAAAAGGGATGCACAAGGGTGTGCAAATTTTAGAGTAATTAAGTTAATGTGTCATAATTTAAAATTATGGGAGAGAGTAGTTGAACATAGGTTAAGACGTATTACAAAGATTTCTCATAATAAATTTGGATATATGCCGGGTAGGTCTACTATGGAAGCTATACATTTACTGAGAGGTTTGATGGAGAGAGTAATTGATCATAGGTTAAGACGTATTACAATGATTTCTCATAATCAATTTGGATTTTTGCTATGTATGTCTACTATGGAAGCTATACATTTATTGAGAGGTTTGATGAAGAACTTCAGAAAGAATAAGCAACATCTGCATATGATTTTTATTGATTTAGAAAAGCTTACAATAAGGTTTCAAGAGATATCTTTTGGAGAGTTCTAGAGAAGAAATGTGTTGATATAACTTTTATTCAAGTTATTAAAGATACATATACTCGAGTCGTTACTTGTGTTCAAATAGGACGATTGACAAATTATTTTCCTATTTCAGTTGGATGACTTTAGGGATCAATTTTAAGCCCATATCTTTTGGCTTTAGTTATGGATGCTCTTACTGGACATTTACAGGAAGATGTACCTTGGTGTAAGCTTTTCTCTTATGCTATCCTTTTCGTGGATAAGATTAGAGAAAAAGCTTAGGAAAAACTTGAATTATGGAAGTCTACATTGGAGTCTAAAAGCCTTTATTTGAGTAGAACTAAAACTGAATACATGGAATGTAATTTTAATAGTAGTAGCTCTAGTGACCATTTAAGTAGAACTAAAACTGAATACATGGAATGTAATTTTAGTAGATAATAGCTCTAGTGACAGAACTGTAACTATGGGTGATCAAATTATTAAAAAGCGTGAACGCTTTAGATATCTCGGGTCTATTGTTCAGAGTGATGGTGGTATAGATGGTATGTTACTAGTAGAATTCAAGTTGGTTGATTGAAGTGTAGGAAAGTACTGCTTATACTGAAAGGAAAATTATATAAGATGGTGGTGAGACCTGTAATGCTCTATGGTGCTGAATGTTAGCCTTTAAAAGAGAAGCATAAAACTAAGTTAAGTGTTGTTGAGATGAGAATGCTTAGGTGGATGAGTGGCTTTACACTTAGAGACAAAATGTGAAATGAATGTATCTGTGATAGTGTTGGTGTAACTCCATTGGTAGACAAAATTAGAGAGCATCGTCTTAGATGGTATGATCATATTAAACGTCGACTATCTGATGATCCGATTATGAGAGTAGATGTTTTAGATTCGACTTTTGTTAAGAAATACAGAGGTAGACCTAGGAAGACTTGGGCATATTGCATAAAAAATGATCTTAATTTATTCGAATTATATGAAAATATGACACTCAATAGGACGCAATGGAGAAAGAGGATTCATGTAGCCGACCCCACGTAGTGGGATAAAGATTTATTGTTGTTGTTCTTGTTCCAGATACTTCATTGGCATAAGTCGCTATGATTAATTACTTTTTTGGTGAAAAACAAAATGTTCAAATAAGACTAATCGTTAAATGTTAAATGCTTTAGCATGTAGGAACATTATTTTTGATTTTCCATTAAAACAATTCACTACCTTTAGTTTAATACTGATGGTGGGGAGAATGGTGTTAAATCTATTCAAAATCATATGGTTTTGTCTTCTTGGGTTTTTTTGGACTATGGTCATAAAATGTAGTTGACTCAATCTTTTTGAAGGATCTTTATTTGTAGTCGTGGGATGTATTGTCCATGGAAAATTTATAGACGTGTCAGTATATTTGTAAAAGAGGATAATTTTAAGTCGACTTTAGTTAATAGTGGGCTTTGTGCCCTATCAAGTGCACTATATAATTTACAACCCAAGAGGATTTAAAACTGATGTCAGTGCAGATCTCACAGGGATCCAATGGTCCATAATGAATAAGCACAATGAATGAAGATCCTGTGCAAGGAGGAGGTCGTGGGACCCATCGAGCCTGCCAAGCCAAGCTAACCGAGTAAAAAATCAACATGAGGATGGCCAACCGGTACCGACCAAGAAACTCACCCAGAAACTCACCATGATGTCTGAATCTTTAACCAAGGAAAAGCCGACTCAATACGGAAGCTTATCCTGCAGGAGAACCCACCAGAGAGAAGGGTTATTTCCACAAAACTTATTCAACCACCTAGCGGAGACTAAAAGGCTTCTTGCCAAAAATAGGATCTTTGAGCCTACCAAGTTCAGCCGAGCGAGTTGAGCCAATTGAGCCCTACGATCAAGATAAATCGATCGAGCTAAGCCAACCAAGCTTAATTGACAGACTTGAGATGTTCGAGCCAAAAAATGACCAGATGATGAGTCTTCACTCATAAAATACGTAAAAAAACTCATTATAAACCTCATCCTGATTGGATAAAAATATAATTTTATTACTGTACTTAATCTTCTATAAAGGGGAGAAATAATTATTGTAGAAGGCTTTCTTTGTTTTTTACTGTTCATTTGAGGGAATATAACTCCAATAGTGAAATCATCTCTTTCACTATTTCTCTTTCCACTCTCCTCTCACGCTCTATTCACAAACTTTTTTGGATTCAACATTTTAAAAGGCGTGCTGAGCGTGGATCGCGCCACCAACAAGAAAAGAAGCAATGCAAGGAGAATGACCTCACAACATGGAGGTCGACGATAAAGTGAAGTGCACCCGGGAGTTTGTAGTTCAAGGGATCCAAGATCTGAAGTATCAAATGTTGGAGTTGATCAAAGGCTTGCTGACTCTGGAGTAGGATCAACAACCCCTACATGATGCTTCGGCGCCGAACAACGGATGAGTCTTCCCGATCTTGGAGTGGGAGGCGCCCATTACCTTGACAACGCTAGGTTGGCACTAATTGTTCGCAATTGGTTCAGACATACTGAATCACCATGCCATCCAAAAATACATTCTCCGATCACATATCTGATGTCGTGCCCCCATAACAATTCAAGAACTCGAAACTGGAATCTTACACGAGACAGACAGACTCAATTGACCACATCGCTTCTTTTGAGTCGACCGTATGTGTTCCTAGGATCAATGACGCCCTAAAGTGTTGAGTGTTGAATCTTTTTCACCATGCTGATGGTCACAACCCTCAGGTGGTTCAATGGATTACTGTCGGGACTAATCACATTATTTGCAGATTTCAAACGTATGTTCGCTGCATAGTTCATCAGTGCACTAAAACCTTACAAGAGCTCCCAGACTCTCCTACAGCTTTGTCAAGGTTAGGGTGAAACCCTGCGTGCCTTCATCACTCACTTTTGGAAGAAGATGTTAGAGGTTCGGGATCTAGAACCTATGTTCGCTCATATGGGCCTCGCTCAGGGACAAAAGGAAGGACCTCTTCATTGTGTGTTGTGATTACAACACCCGAAGACATGAGCTGGGTTGTTGGAACTAGTGAACAAGCACATATCAGCAGAAGAATACAATTCCCCCTCCCCCTCCACTTCATTCTGAACTGAACAAAGCAACTATTTCTTGCCGAAGAATAGTGCCCATAAAGAAGGGTAAAAACCGAGACACAGCTTGCCCTCCCACCCGAGCTCACTTTGAAAACTCATGACAACCCTCAGATAATTGGGTGACCGGCAGAGCCCATTATCATGGAAATCATGCCCAAAACTTCGACCAGCAGCCCACTCGATACATAGATCGATCTTCACCTACCCATGAGATCGGCAAGCTGACTTCTTTAAGAAACTTGATGGCCAAAATAATGAAGGTCATTCAAAATAAGAGCTACTTCTAGAAGACAACTCCAATGAAAGCTGGAGCTTATTTTTGAGACCTTAAGAAGTATTGTGCATATCATAGCAACATCATGAAGCAAAAGAATGTCGGCACCTACCCATGAGACTGCCAAGTTGACTTCTTTATGAGTTTTGATGGTCGAAATAGTGGAGGTCATTCAAAACAAGGGTTGCTTCAAGAAGAAGACTCCAATGAAAGCTGAAGCTTATTTCCGAGACCCTAAGAAGTACTGCGCGTATCATAGTGACCATGATCACGAAACAAAAGAATGTCGACACATCTAGAGTCTGATTAAACATTCTATTGAGGCTGAGAAATTGAAGGAGTTCATAGTCCTTGGAGCAACCGCCCAATGACTAGGAAAAACTCCTATGGAAAAAGCCACTGGTGAGCTGGTTTGGGATCATGAATACACATAGCTAGTACAATTCTTGCCATCTTCGGAGATGGAGGAGATTCAACGCGCCAAGCTAGCTTGAAGAGGTCTCAGACGGGTGAATTATGTGCAGCGGCTTTGATGCCGCGACGCAAATCACACCCCTATTATTTTTTTACCAAAGAAGACGTACCCACATAGGTAACCCGTACAACGACGATGTTGTCACCGCTTTGATTGCCAATTTTTTAGATTGTCAGCATACTCATTGACACCGGGAGCTCGACGAACACCATCTTCAAGTCGTTCGACAAAATGGGTCAAAACACCTCCCATTGTTCGGCCACACCTGTGCCACTCTATGAGTTTTTCCAAGAAAGAAAGGAAGCACTAGGAACCCTTGCCTTTCCAGTCACCTTGGAAGAAAACAGAAACAATTCACTGACATGATAGATTCTCATAGTCAACTCACAATCTACTTACAATGTCATCTTTGGACACCACTTGATCATTTTTTTTCAAGCCGTGACATCCACGTACCACATCGCTGTAAAATTAGTGGGCGACGAAGAAATGATCACCATTGAGGTGATCTGGAGCAGTCTTATACTTGCTATCTCCATGCAGTTGGGAGCATTCACCAAAAACTTCTCTTGCTTGACACCCAACTAAGAAAAGGCCTTGAGACCAGTGAGTCCACCCAAGGGCTCTCTGCAGTCAACGACGATACTAGTAAAATTTTCTTATCAAGTAATGTTTTTGATGCAGATCACAGGAGCAAGCTGATCAATATTCTCCAAATTCGCTGAGACATTTTATCCAGGTCAATTGCCGAGATGCCTGGAGTACTGAACAATGTCGCCTCTCATCGACTGAATGTTAACCCAACAATCTGACCCATGAAGCAAAAGATGAGGACGTCTACGGTAATGTTAGCTGACCCAATATGGGAAGCATAAATGATGCTAAAAGCCAGTTATATCCGAGAAGTCTAATACCTTGGATGGGTATCCAATATGTTCACGGTTCAAAAGGAGAATGATAAGTGGTGAATGTGCATGGACTTCACCAATCTGAATGCTGCTTGCACAAATGATATCTTTCTCGGTGTTTCTTCTGGCTATCACCAAATCAAGATGCACCCAACTAACCCAAAGAAGATGACATTTATCGTAAGCACATGAATATATTGTTATAATGTAATGCTCTTTAACTTTAAAAATATTGCTGCTACCTATCATCATATGATGGATGTAATTTTTTGTCAAATAGAAAAAAAAAATTATTGAAGTTTATGTAGATAATATCTTGGTAAGAAACAAACTTCCCAAGAAACACATACAAGATCTAAAGAAAACTTTTGAAACATTAAGAAAACTTAACATTAAACTTAATCCACTCAAATGCATGTTTGACACATTAACGAGAAATTTCTTAGGTTACCTCCTAACCTCGAGAGAATTAAAGCCAACTTTGTTCAAACCTTGATTAACATGTCATTCTTTTGAAACACCAAGGAACTCCAAAAGATGGTCGACCAAATTACAGGGTTGTTGTTTCATCTCCAAGTCGGGTGATAAATGTACCACTTCAAGACGTTTTGGCAGGAAAAGTATTTCTATTAGTCAGACGAGTGCGGACAAGCTTTCCAGAAATCAAAGGATTCTTTGACGTCACTATAACTCTTTTAGAGCCCAAAACAGAATGAAGGGCTCTTTTTATACTTGGGAGTCATACCTGAGGCAGTCAATTCGGTCTTAGTATGAGAAAAGCAATGAAAACAATTCTCAATCTACTATGTCAAAAGAGTCCTCCAAGGAGCCAAGCTCCGGTATCTGATCATGAAAAAAGTAACTTTTTTTTTTCATTATTTTCACCTGCAGGCTCTGTTTTCGAACACATTCAGCCAGAATAATCACCGACCACCCGCTCAAGTCAATCCCCACAAAGCCAAAACACTTTGGATGACTCCTTAAGTGTGCGGTATAACTTAGCGAGTTTGACCTTTCTACGTGCCGAGAATCGTCATAAAAGCTCAAGCCATAGCATATTTGTTGGCTGATTTGTCTAAACCAAGCAAGCCCAATAACGAGACGACAATCAACTACCCAACCTGTGTCTTGCACATCGACGAGGCATCCAATCATGACGGGGGAGGGTTCAGCCTTCCTCTAACGAGTTTGACCGAGGATCATTTGTACTATTCGATAGAAGTTGGATTCAAAGTCACCAACGATCAAGCCGAGTAAATAGTCTTGATAGTCGGGCTATGATTTTCTTACGAGATGGGCGCGTGACACCTAGTAAAGTCTTACTCTCAACTGATAGTCAAGCAAGTGGACCAGCATTTTGAAGCAAGGGATGAGATGATGGCAAAGTATCTCAGTAAAGTCAAGAAAGAGAGGAAAATTTTGAAGTCTTCAAAATCAAACACATTCCCCAATAAGATAACCAGGTCGCTAATCTTCTGTTTAAGTGCATCCGATCAGGGGAGTGAACATCTCAAAAACTCGTTCTTTTGAACGTAGAAGAAGCCGAAGCTATGGAGATAAGAACCGAAAGACTTAGGAGTTGGGTAGATCCGTACATCCCCTTTCTCGAGATTGAGAGTATTTTTTAAGAAGTGACTGACTCAAAGTATTTCAAGATTAAGCCATCCAATACTTAATAATCGAGGGAAAGCTTTTCCTAAGGTAGATCACCTCACGAGACCTAAGGTGTGTCAGAGAATGAAGTCAAAGAAGTTTGAGAGTGCATTCCGACATTACAAGATCATTCCGGATGGAAGATGTTGGCCCACAGGATACAGAGCGATAGTTATTTCTGTCCAACGCTATAGAAAGATATTAAAGGGCTCCAAGAAGATGAGAATAATGCCAGAAATTTGCGTCGATGCGGCACCTATCGTCCCACAAACTACAACACATTATCAGCCCACGACCATTCACTGTTTGGGGAATAGACATCCTTGGACCTTCCCCTCTGCTGCGAGATCAACGGAAGTTCTTGCTTGTCGCGAAATCGATTGAAGCGAAAGAACTTGCCCGAACCATGCCGAGTCGTTCAAATCATCATTCGGTTAGACCTGATATGCTTGTATGGTCTACAACTCACCATTATCATAAATAACAAGGCACAATTTACAGATCTAGGAGTAAGATTTCTGCCAAAGTAAAAAAAAAATTAACTTAAAATTCATGTTTGTGCATCACCTGCAGACAAATGGGCAAGCCAAATAACAAATAAGGTCATATTGAATTGAATAAGAAAGAAGGTCAAAGAAGCCAAAGGAAAATGGGCTAAAATTTGCCATCTGTCTTATGGGCAATTCAGATCGCATTTTTAATTGCAACTTGGTGAACTTCATTCATGTTGTCACATGGAATGAAAATTATGCTACTGGTAGGTGATCATAGTCTCTGGTATTACAAGACAAACATGATTGAATGATAGGATGCATACAACGAAGGAATAGAACTCAAACTCGACCTCTTGGAGAAAAAATGAGCGGAGTTGGTCCTCAGGCAAGAGGAGGTAAAAGGACAACTCTAGAATATAATAAACATATTAGAGAAGACTTTCAACACTGAAATCCTAGTTTGAAGAAAACCGACTTAGCAACGTGTGGACAAGCGGTAGGAAAGCTTGATCAGTTGTGGATCAGACCATTTATCGTCAGCTAAAAATGCATAAAAGGAAGGAAGTAATCCACACGTGGAGTAGAGATGACGTAAAATATTTTACCCATAAACTATGTAACTATATAATGATAAGAAATGAATGATAAATTCTTGATTAATATCTTTACTCGTCAAAATTCAAACAATACAAGTGACTTTTTTTAATAATGTGTAATCTTAGACCCAACCAACGCTCACGGAAATTAGCTTAGGTTCATGCAAAAAGCAATCAAATTCAATAAACACTCTGGGAACATAGGTCAACCGCCAATAGTGTTTTCAACCGAGTGATTAAATTCTCTCATCAACGACACTCACTATTCTAATAAGAATCCACCTAAAATTTGATCTGTAATGTTCATGCGTTATAAAATTCCCATGTCATTACCCCATAACACAGGTCAAGTCTTGGCTACTGGATTCCCTCACGACAAGATATATAGTGAACATTGCATGAATCATCCCAGTGGCAAGTTTGGATGGCCACCTTCACAGATTGTGTCAAGCACGACTTAATATGTCTGGCATAAGGTGTGACCCTTCTAAGGCGTCGACTTATCTAAATGGTTGAGATATGGATGGTATTAGACTTGAGTCAGACAAGAGTGAATCAGACAGTTCATTATCCAGCGAATTCCCCTTGTGTCAGTCGATTGGTTAAAACAAAAATTTTGGTACAATTGAAAAAAATACCATTTATTCTTTTTATTCATGAACTAGCAATAAATTTATTTACAAAAATCGATTTACAAAATAATTCAAAAAAAAAAATTTAGATGTCGAAACTGAACTAGATATTCGATGATCCTCTGTCGCTTGTGTCGTTTCCGCTGCCTTAACCAACCTTCTCATTTTCAGGCTCAGCGTCAGTCACTAGCTTAAAGAATTTTTCCAGATCAACCCAAGCAGGGGTAACTAGTCCAGTTTTTGTCCAAGCCATAACGTGATATTAGTCAGTCATTCGGCATAGACCAACCAAGCTCTTTCCTCGTAGAATCTCCTCTAAGCTCTGAAACCACATCACCTAGCCATTGTAAAAGCATAGCGGGCGGTGGCCGAAGAGTCAGAGTTCCATTTCTTTTGAAGATCAATCAGAGCAGATTTGCCACTCGAGCTGAGTTTAACTTTCACATCCTCCGCCTGCATAGGAATCCATTTAAACTCAGACCTTTTGCGTTTATTTTGAGAAGATGGGGGCGACATGTCACTCTCAGAAGTCATATCCCAGGCGCATTTCTGACGGGACTGTGGGAGGTCATCACCTGAATCAGTTTTGAGAGTCTTCCCCTTGTGGTGATGCTCCTTTTTAAGCCGATCCAACTCGAGCAAGTCAACCTCACTGAGGCATTCAGTTGGATATTCCTCTGGATGATCCCTTTGATGTCCTGGTGGTGACCTTATCGACGACTCACTTGTGTCGACAAAAAGAGGACAACTGGCTTTGTCCCTCACTGACAAAGGCATGAATCTTAGGGTTATTGGATTGGAATTGATGAGCTCTGCCGTCTGTCCTCCCATTAAGACATTCCTCTTATGATGGCTTGACCCTTTTGAGATCGCCGTCATTTTGACATCTGGTTGGCCCATGCTCCTAGCAACTCGATCATTCAACTTAAATCTGATCATTTGTCCAATCCTTGGAAAAGCCATAGTAGAAGGAGAAACCCAGTATACAAGATCCGCACTTTTCAAACCTTCATGTCCCATATTTCGAACAGGCACCTTCAGTATTGGATGTTTCTTCGCCTTTGCAACAGCCGAGCGTGCCTTATTCTTGGCAGCCCGAACGACTAGCATTTTCTCCCTCTTTGCCTAGCAGAAGTTAGAGGCCTTCCAATCATCCTCAATCATCTCATGAGGATGTCGGGTTGCCACACCTTCTCGACAATATCTAGCTCTAGGTATTGATGAACTGAAAGTTTGGTCCCCTCAACCTTACTCGCCTCGAACTGTATTTTAGTCAGTGCTTTGGCCTTTACTTTTAGGGGAACATCACCCAAAGGAACTGTCTGAATGAACCATTCGTGTGGGGTGGAAGCTAAATAGAACTGTTGCTTCCAATACTTTTTCTTATTCTCCAACCCCAACGGTTGAAATTTGCTAGTCGAAAAAAAGTAGACAAACATGTTCAGATCAACCAGAAACAAAAACAAGTAGTTGAACAGATCAATTGATCAAGGAATCCCTCATTGCAAGACAACATTGTGAAAGTCATAATGGACGCATGGAGTTGGGCTTCACTCGCGCTGGGATGATCCTATAGTCGGAGAAAATGAAGTGTAGCTCAGTATAAAATAGTAGATGAAGACCAAAGTGAGGTTGCCCTATATGCCTCACTAGCAAGTAAAAGTCTGATAGATGCATCTATGACATGACTTCTTTGCAGCGAGTAGACTTCCAATTAAGTCATTCGTGACTGCTCATTTATAGACATCGACCTAAAATATCTTGGAGAATATTAAGACGACATCGAGTTATCATTGGAGTGAAACACTGAAGTCGAGGGAGCAGGGATGCCCTTTTATCTCAACTCCTTCATATATATATATATATATATACCCTAGGAGAAAGGGGAAGTTCGGCTGTTGCGAGGGTAAAATCGGAAATAAAAATTCATTTATGTAAAAAGACACTTAGTGAAATTAAAACGGCACAAATTTGTTAATTTAAAAATATCTTTATTACAAAAATAACATACAAATTACAATAAAACACTCTGAAATTAATCCGAGGAAACAAAGTACCTAACAAGAGGATCCGACACCACTTCTGTCCAGACATGCCCCAGCGTAAGTATCCTTCTATACAAAAATTCTTCCTATGATCTAAATTGATTCAATCGGTCTAATTCAACCTATGTTTGAAAGACTCGAGACTTCTCTCGCATATCCAAGAGCTATTGACGATCAGTCATCACCGTCTCCTCCACCTTCGTCATACAATCCAATAACTTGTGTGTATCCTCATCCTGTTGGATATTGGCTGAACGAATGAAGAAACTTTCAATCTCGTCAAAACGATGAACCAACGATGAGACATCAGGATCCTTTCGGCACCTTCCCCACAAGTCTTGGGGGTAGTGGAGGGTTGTCAGGGCGATCAACCCCACCATCCTCACTTGAGTCAACCACTCTCACCTNTAAAGTATCTAACAAGAGGATTCGACACCACTTCTATCGAGACATGCCCCAACGTAAGTATCCTTCTATACAAAAATTCTTCCTATGATCTAAATTGATTCAACCTATGTTTGAAAGACTCGAGACTTCTCTCGCATATCCAAGAGCTATTGACGATCAGTCATCGCCGTCTCCTCTACCTTCGTCATAAAAGCCAATAACTTGTGTGTATCCTCATCCTGTTGGATATTGGTTGAACGAATGAAGAAACTTTCAATCTCGTCAAAACGATTAACAAACGATGAGACATCAAAATCCTTTCGGCACCTTCCTCACATGTCTTGGGGGTAGTGGAGGGTTGTCAGGGCGATCAACCCCATCATCCTCACATGAGTCAACCACTCTCACCTAATGCTTGCTCTGCGTTCCTTATTTAGATTTAACAGAGCAGGATCACTTGCATCATAAATTGTCATAAATGAAAAAGACTTCGAACTAGAACTTAAAATTCAAGACAAAAGTCTCATACCCAAGAATCAAATCAATTCAGACACCGTAAGTGACACAGTAAGTTCACCAGGGAGCAGTGATGAAAGTGCTGGAAGAATAAGGAAGCTACTTATTGACCCGATTGGTCGAAGAATTTTGCTCCATAGTAGGTGGGTGAATGGTCGGAGCAAGAATCAAGCCAGTCATTGGAACATTCTTCCGTGTTGCGCGTAAGATTGAATCAATGACCCCATCTGATCCGTCAGCAGAAGCAGGAGCCTCTTTCTCTTCATGACAACTTTTTTCCTCCTCCACTTGGTTGGTGGACACGCAACTTTTCTTTACTAGCATAAAATTTTTGAGGGATTATAGAGGTACACTTGATAATAATTTGGCTCTTTATGAGATAAAGTTAAAATAAATTTATTATCTTGAAAAATTGGTGTGGCGATAGATGGATAATTGGATTAAGCTTTACGGTATCTTTTATTTGAAAGTCTTAATTTAATAATTCTTTTTGTTTTTTTCATATTTTCATGTGGATTTAAGGCCAAAGTAATTTACATTTGAATTTAATGATATTTTGATAATAAACGTTTTCTCCAATTAAAATATATTTTAGCACGATCATCATCAAGCAGTGACAAAATATTGACATTTGTAATTTGAGAGATTAATTTTTAGAATAATTTGATTAAAATTTTATCATCAACACAACCATTATTGATGCGTTTGAATGATTTCATTATATTGCTTTGGACTTTGCCAACTGTATTTGCTTGCCTGTAGAGGATTGGATCTGTAATGTACATTTGATTGAATTTATTTTGAAAATTCATCATGTATAGGCTTTGTCAGCTCTAGCTTTATATGCAAATAATCGGGTTTGTTGGCTGAACTCCTTTTTGTCTTTTACGATCGTAACAACACTAAGAGTTTATATTCTGAAATGATTTTTTGTTAAGACCTTTAATGACCTATGTAAATAGATGACAAAATAACCTTTTTAAATCTTGATGGTGAGCATTTAATTATTGGCCCTTTATGCGAGATAGACATGTTAAACTGAGAATGAGTTTAAATATCATTTTTTTTAGTACAACTCTTGTCAACATCAATACTTGTGATGTTAAAAGTTGAACTTGTGACCTACATGAGAATGCCTGCCATATGACCAGTATGAGTTTTACTCTAATTAAATAGAGTTTATACATTTGATATCTTTGCAATTTTTTCCAAATAATCACACTTTTTTTGAAGTGAAACGGTTTCGGTTTATTTTGTGCTAGTCTACACATACTTTCGAACTTTCAATTTGAGCATTTAACCCATTAGCCGGTGCACACAGGGACATTTTTGTTTTTGGAGATTTGATATGTCATGCACGCCTTTTTGAAAAACACATTGGTCCATGCTGCACGACAATTGGTTACTTTCGTTTTATTTCAACAGGTTTCAGTTTCATCCATTTGAAAGCACAACCATTTGAGAGGTGTGGGGTCTTACTGTCGCGATTGTTCAATTTGCTATGATCAAAATGAGTATATGACTAGGTTTTGAGTTTATTATTGATCGCACGATGTCAACTTTCTTGAGTTTGTTTGCAATTTCAATTGTAATTATTGCAAACTAGGATTTATTTTGTATTTTCAAAGAGTTATGATTTCTTGAGTATATTTTACTCAGGTGGCTTTACAAAGAATTCTTCTTCTATCACTCGATAGCTTTCCATCTTAGTTTTCATTTTGTATCATGCTTTGATTCTTTTTCATTTCTTTTGTTATAACTTGTATATTATTTTAAATGTTCATTTAAGATTATTTTTCATGTTTCTTTTTATATTAGTTGTGTTTTATATCCATAAAGTCACTTCTATTATTTATGTTTCAAGTCCCATTACTGGAAATTTTGTTAGATTTCAGGCATCTATTTAACATAACAGAGAGTTTGGGCTTACTCACCACACTAAAAAAAGTGTGTATGCGTGGCACTTAAAAAACCATGTCTTCTATGTTCGTACCTGCATGAAAGTTTGCAAAAAGAAATTTCTCATCGCATAAAAAAAATATGTGCAAGTACTATTTGGCAACATAGATCTGTTACTCCCATCACATTAAAAAAGGCACAAATGGGTTTTCTCTTCTATACCTTGAAAAAGGTGTGTATGTGTATTCATTTGCATGAGAAAATTATGCAAGTAATATAAAAATTCTCCATTGCTTCAGGATGGTTTCTTGTGGGTACCTAGATGCTAGGGCTTTTGTGCGCGCAACATGTTGGTAAGTACAAGGCATTGGCGTATGCAAAATTTTTGTATTTTCTTTTCATTTTTTTATTTCTCTCATTTTTTTCCTTTTTTCCTTCTCCTTTTCTTCTTTTATCTTCACTTCTATTTTTTGTATTCTATATTTAGAGAGAGAAATGAAGAGATTTAGTTAGTGATAGAAAGGGTGAGAGAGTGAGTAAAAGAGAGTTAAGGGGAGATGGAGGGGGTCGGGCAGGCTGGCAATAGCAGTTAAATAGGATTAACATAAACTCTACTAAATAGAAAAAATAGAACTTTATATCACACTGAATCAAATCCCATTTCTCTGATGTGAAGCCTTAAATCATGGAGTCATGTGAACTTTTGTTGTTTTTCATATGCCACTGGGTTTGATGATAACTCCTACGACGAGCTCTCATGTGACTTTTGCTTATTCATTTGACACTAGACTTGTCAATCCCTTCCTTAGCAAGTGTGCTTTCCTACTTTGCACGACACTATGCTCGATAAAGCCTACTTTCAATGTGCTTTGATTCAACTTCCTGCTTTTCACTCATTGTTAGGCTTCAGTCCTTCTCTAGGGAGCTCCAGTGTGATTCCCACAGTTCTTTGTCATTGAGGGTTATGAGTTATAGCAGAAGGGAGAAAGTGAGAAAATGGGGGATATGAAGAGAGGGAGCTGTTGAGAAATGGCTTGAGAATGATGAGGAGTGTTTTTATTTATTATTATTATTTTTTCTTTTAGTAAGGATAGCCTAATGTTCAACTCTTATGTGAGGTGCAGGTAAGTTATATTTTTAATAATTATTATTTTTTATTTTTGAAAAGTGGAACAAGGTTGAGTAAGATTAACCTTATTGAACTCATCACACCATAAGTTCGTGAAGCAAGCAACCTTTCTACTTGCTTTACCAATTATTATTGTGTTTATGCCAATGACTGGGATTCCACGTAGCTTGCTATTCTTTTTAGTGGTTTGCTCTACTTATTCAAGCATGGCTCAACCAGAAGCTCTTTCAGTTGTCTACCTTTCATTAGCTGCTCTAGTAGGATTTTGAGGTGATGGAAATCTTTAATTTTATGATTATGGCCTTTACAGTAGTGGTAGGCCCTAATTTCCAATGGAGCTTCAAGCTTGTTTGGCTACTCTATGCATTCTCTATTTTAAATCTTTGTCTTCATAATTAGTAATAATTGTTTTAGGAGGGTGAAACTCAACTTGATCCATATGATGAAGGAATGGAAAAACCCTAAATGTCACTTGTCCTAACTGGTTTTCTCCTTCTAGGTGGCCTTTGAAGCCACCATAATTGTGGATTACTTTTTTATTCTATTTCTATTCAATAGGAACTAATTTTAATGAGGGAATATGGTACTTTGGAGCCATTTGTAAACTCCTCTACATTTATATATTTCCTAGCCTTCTTTAGCAGTCCTATCCTTGAAGGGACTATCTTTGAGCGTTTAGATGAGGGCTAATTTTTGCAATTGGAGTATTTTGGTTAAAGCCGTCTAACATTTGCCCTATGAATTGAAAATTGTGCTCGGAGAAAGACTCAACTCATTTTGTCTTAGGTAGAGAAGAATCTTTCGCTCTTATGAAACTTCTATAAATTTAAAAGTGAGTGGTTTGTTGCTAATGGGACTTAATGAATGAGACAATATTGGCTGGAATGAATTTAAATAACCAGAAGAAAGAAAATTTTTTATGGCATCCAAAACCACTTAAAAGGGCATCATGTCCTTAAAACTAATCATGTGTTCATCCANATAAGCTCACCAGGGAGCAGTGATGAAAGTGATGGAAGAACAAGGAAGCTACTTATGTGACCCGATTGGTCGGAGAATTTTGCGCCATAGTAGGTGGGTGAATGGTCGGAGCAAGAATCAAGCCAGTCTTCGAAACATTCTTCCGTGTTGCGCGTAAGATTGAATCAATGACCCCATCTGATCCGTCAGCAGAAGCAGGAGCCTCTTCCTCTTCATGACAACTTTTTTTCTCCTCTCATCCTTTGGGCGATCCCATCCTTTCACTTTTTAAAAATTAATTGATCCGGTTCTTTGTGGGAATGTCGGCATGTGACCTAGTAAGTTTATCCATGATCTAAATGAACCAGATCTCAAGAGGTAATCTACTTATGCAAAGAAAAGAACGAAATCAAACATGTAAGAGCGTCCCATCGCCCACGCCCTATTTATAGAAATCATGAGCTCTAAAATCAAGGGAGTTCAATCATCAAGTCATTAATTGTAATTGAATGAGATTTACTTTTTACATTTAATTTTTTTTATTCTTAACACAACATCACTTTTAGGAACTAAAAGAATCAGTGAGCAAAAATATATACTTCAAAATGGTATCGGTGCATGTTTCACAGGGTTCCAATGGTTCAAAATGAGGAAGCATGATGAAGGAAGATCCCCTGCAAGGAGATCATGTGACCCATCGAGCAATTCAAGGCAAGCTGAGTAAAAAACCGACATGAGGATGGCCGATCGGTACCAACCAAGCACCTCACTTGTAAGCTCGCTAGGAGCACCTCACTCGTATGCTCGGTGCATGTTTCACAGGTTTCAGTTTCATCCATTTGAAAGCACAACCATTTGAGAGGTGTGAGGTCTTACTGTGGCGATTTTTCAATTTGCTACGATCAAGATGAGTGTATGACTAGGTCTTGAGTCTATTATTGATCGCACGTTGTCAACTTTCTTGAGTATGTTTGCAATTTCAATTGTAATTATTGCAAACTAGGATTTATTTTGTATTTTCAAAGAGTTATGATTTATTTGTGGATGGCTTTTATTTTACTCAGGTGGCTCTACAAAGAATTCTTCTTCTATCACTCAATAGCTTTCCATCTTAGTTTTCATTTTGTATCATGCTTTGATTCTTTTTCATTTTGTTTGTTATAACTTGTATATTATTTTAAATGTTCATTTAAGATTATTTTTCATGTTTCTTTTTATATTAGTTGTGTTTTATTTAAGATTATTTTTCATGTTTCAAAGAGTTAAAAATTCTCCATTGCTTCAGGATGGTTTCTTGTGGGTACCTAGATGCTAGGGCGAGTGACGAGCTTTTGCGCGCACAACATGTTGGTAAGTACAAGGCATTGGCGTATGCAAAATTTTTGTATTTTCTTTTCTTTCTTTTATTTCTCTCATTTTTTTCCTTTTTTTCATTCTCCTTTTCTTCTTTTTTCTTCACTTCTATTTTTTGTACTCTCTATTTAGAGAGAGAGATGAAGAGATTTAGTCAGTGATAGAAAGGGTGAGAGAGTGAGTAAAAGAGAGTTAAGGGGAGATGGAGGGGGTCGGGCAGTCTGGCAATAGCAGTTAAATAGGATTAACTTAAACTCTACTAAATAGAAAAAATAGAACTTTATATCACACTGAATCAAATCCCATTTCTCCGATGTGAGGCCTTAAATCTTGGCGTCATGTGAACTTTTATTGTTTTTCATATGCCACTCCTACGACGAGCTCTCATGTGACTTTCACTTATTCACTTGACACTAGACTTGTCAATCCCTTCCTTAGCAAGTGTGCTTTCCTACTTCGCACGACACTATGCTCGATAAAGCCTACTTTCAATGTGCTTTGATTCAACTCCCTGCTTTTCACTCATTGTTAGGCTTCAGTATGCCTTCTCTAGGGAGCTCCAGTGTGATTCCCACAGTTTTTTGTCATTGAGGGTTATGAGTTATAGCAGAAGGGAGAAAGTGAGATAATGGGGGATACGGAGAGAGGGAGTTGTTGAGAAATGGCTTGAGAGTGATGAGTGTTTTTATTTTTTATTATTTTTTTTTCTTTTTGTAAGGATAGCCTAATATTCAGCTCTTATGTGAGGTGCAGGTAAGTTATATTTTTAATAATTATTATTTTATATTTTTGAAAAGTGAAACAAGGTTGAGTAATATTAACCTTATTGAACTCATCACACCATAAGTTCGTGCAGCAAGCAACCTTTCTACTTGCTTTACCAATTATTATTGTGTTTATGCCATTGGCTGGGATTTCACGTAGCTTGCTCTTCTTTTTAGTGGTTTGCTTCTACTTATTCAAGCATGGCTCAACCAGAAGCTCTTTCAGTTGTCTACCTTTCATTAGCTTCTCTAGTAGGATTTTGAGGTGATGGAAATCTTTAATTTTATGATTATGGCCTTTACAGTAGTGGTAGGCCCTAATTTCCAATGGAACTTCAAGCTTGTTTGGCTACTCTATGCATTCTCTATTTTAAATCTTTGTCGTCATAATTAGTAATAATTGATTTAGGAGGGTGAAACTCAACTTGATCCATATGATGAAGGAATGGAAAAACCCTTAAATCTGATCATTTGTCCCAATCCTTGGAAAAGCCATAGTAGAAGGAGAAACCCAGTATACAAGATCTGCACTTTTCAAACCTTCAGGTCCCATATTTCGAACAGGAACCTTCGGCATTGGATGTTTCTTTGCCTTTGCAACAGCCGAGCGCGCCTTCTTCTTGGCAGCCCGAACGACTAGTATATTCTCCCTCTCTGCCTAGCAGGAGTTAGAGGCCTTCCAACCGTCCTCGATCATCTCATGAGGATGTCGGGTTGCCACACCTCGACAATATCTAGCTCTAGGTATTGATGAACCGAAAGTTTGGTCCCCTCAACCTTACTCGCCTCGAACTGTATTTTAGTCAGTGCTTTTGCCTTTACTTTTAGGGGAACATCACCAAAAGGAACTGTCTGAATGAACCATTCGTGCGGGGTGGATGCTAAATAGAATTGTTGCCTCCAATACTTTTCCTTATTCTCCAACCCCAACGGTTGGAATTTGCTAGTCGAAAAAAAGTCGACAAACATGTTCAGATCAACCAGAAACAAAAACAAGTAGTTGAACAGATCAATTGACCAAGGAATCCCTCATTGTCAAGAGAACATCGCGAAGGTCATAATGGACGCATGGAGTTGGGCTTCACTCGTGCTGGGATGATCCTATAGTCGGAGAAAATGAAGTGTAGCTTAGTATAAAATAGTATATGAAGACCAAATCAGAATTGGTCCTTATAGAACATAAGGTCTTTGCCATAAAGTGAGGTTGCCCTATCTGCCTCACTAGCAAGTGAAAGTCTGATAGATGCATCTATGACATGACTTCTTTGCAGCGAGTCGACTTCCAATCAAGTCATTCGTAACTGCTCATCTATAGACATCGACCTAAAATATCTTGGAGAATATTAAGACTCCATTGAGTTATCATTGGAGTCAAACACTGAAGTCGAGAGAGCAGGGATGCCCTTTTATCTCAACTCCTTTATATATATATATATATATATATATATACCCTAGGAGAAAGGGGAAGTTCGGCTGTTGTGTGGGTAAAATTGGAAATAAAAATTGATTTCTATAAAAGGACACTTAGTGAAATTAAAACGGCACAAATTTGTTAATTTAAAAATATTTTTATTACAAAAATAACATACAAATTACACACTCTGAAATTAATCCAAGGAAACAAAGTACCTAACAAGAGGATTCGACACCACTTCTGTCGAGACATGCCCCAACGTAAGTATCCTTCTATATAAAAATTCTTCCTATGATCTAAATTGATTCAACCTATGTTTGAAAGACTCAAGACTTCTCTTGCATATCCAAGAGCTATTGACGATCATTCATCACCGTCTCCTCCACCTTCGTCAGACAAGCCAATAACTTGTGTGTATCCTCATCCTGGGATATTGGCTGAATGAATGAAGAAACTTTCAATCTCGTCAAAACGATGAACCAACGATGAGACTTCAGGATCCTTTCGGCACCTTCCTCACATGTCTTGGGGGTAGTGGAGGGTTGTCAGGGCGATCAACCCCACCATCCTCACTTGAGTCAACCACTCTCACCTAATGCTTGCTTTGTGTTCCTCATTTAGATTTAACAGTGCAGGATCACTTGCATCATAAATTGTCATAAATAAAAAAGACTTCGAACTAGAACCTAAAATTCAAGACAAAAGTCTCATGCCCAGGAATCAAATCAATTCAGACACCGTAAGTGACACAGTAAGCTCACCAGGGAGCAGTGATGAAAGTGATGGAAGAACAAGGAAGCTACTTATGTGACCCGATTGGTCGGAGAATTTTGCGCCATAGTAGGTGGGTGAATGGTCGGAGCAAGAATCAGGCCAATAATCGGAACATTCTTCTGTGTTGCGCGTAAGATTGAATCAATGACCCCATCTGACCCGTCAGTAGGAGCAGGAGGCTCTTCCTCTTCATGACAACTTTATTTCTCCTCTCATCCTTTGGGCGATCCCATCCTTTCACTTTTTAAAAATTGATTGATCCGTTTCTTTGTGGTTATGTCGGCATGTGACATAGTAAGTTTGTCCATGTTCTAAATGAACCAGAGCTCAAGAGGCAATCTACTTATGCAAAGAAAAGAACGAAATCAAACATGTGAGAGCGTCCCATCGCCCACGCCCTATTTATAGAAATCATGAGCTCTAAAATCAAGGGAGTTCAATCATCAAGTCATTAATTATAATTGAATGAGATTTACTTTTTACATTTATTTTTTTTTAATTCTTAACACAACATCACTTTTAAGAACTAAAAGAATCAGTGAACAAAAATATATACTTCAAAATGGTATCGGTGCATGTTTCACAAGGTTCCAATGGTTCAAAATGAGGAAGCATGATGAAGGAAGATCCCCTGCAAGGAGATCACGTGACCCATCGAGCAATTCAAGGCAAGCTGTGTAAAAAACTGACATGAGGATGGCCGACCGGTACCAACCAAGCACCTAACTCGTAAGCTCGCTAGGAGGATATCTAAATCCTTAAAAAAAAAATCTCAATACAAAGCTTATCCCGCAGGATAACTCACTGAAGGGAAGGGCTGGTTCCACAAAGCATCTTCAACCATCTAGCGGAGACTAAATGACTTCTTGCCAGAAATAGGTTCTTTGAGCTCAACAAGTTCATTCGAGCGAACTAAGCCAATCGAGCTCTATCAACCAGGATAATCGACTTAGCTGAGCCGACCATGATCAGTTGAGCTGAGATGACTGAGACAAAAAATAATCAGATAATGAGTCGTCGCTTATAAAAAATCTAAAATAATGAGTGTATATCCTATCTTGATGAGGGAAAAATGTGATATTACTATTGTACTAAATTCTATATAAATAGAAGAAGCATTTATTGGAGAAGGTTGCCAGCCTTTTTTACAATATTTGAGTGAATATAACTCTAATCGAGAAATCTCCACCCTCTTTATTCCCCTTTATACTTCTCTCATGTTCTAAGCCTTGGGTGTGATTCACAGACATTTTTGGATTTAACAAAATCATTTGACAATTTCATCTTTTGTCGTGAGTATAATTAAATGGTATCATTTTGTAGCTATTTTTTGGTTAAAATGCTCCGGTCATAATTATAATTTTTTTTATAGTGTCATTTGCTAACAAAATCACTTGGTTGGTGGACACGTAACTTTCTTTACTAGCATAAAATTTTTGAGGGATTATAGAGGTACACTTGATAATAATTTGGCTCTTTATGAGATAAAGTTAAAATAAATTTATCGTCATGAAAAATTGGTGTGGCGATAGATGGATAATTTGATTAAGCTTTACGGTATCTTTTATTTGAAAGTCTTAAATTTAATAATTCTTTTTGTTTGTTTTATATTTTCATGGGGATTTAAGGCCAAAGTAATTTACATTTGAATTTAATGATATTTTGATAATAAACGTTTTCTCCAGTTAAAATATATTTTAGCACGATCATCATCAAGCAGTGACAAAATATTGACTTTAAACTGTCTTACCAGACACTCATTATTGAACTTAACAGTTTATATATTTTATTTTTATTAAACTTAATAGCTGCTAAACATGAATGACTTGTGTTGAGGATAAGTTCTTTGACATGATTTTACTTGTAGGTTGTGTTCTTTCCTTTGATTTTACATTTATATCCTATGTCAAATTGGAGATTGTTTAAACATTGTCAAAGATTAGTGCATTTGATATACCACTAATTCTTCCATGTTAGCAGGAACCTTTTGTGAAATTCTTTTGTTCTATCCTTGCTACGTCCTATGAGGTTTTTAGACGAAACATGATCTACAGACTATATTCGTTCACTCTTTTCAGATTAGAGAAATCAAGTCCTTATACCTGTACCACAGCAGGCCAGCTTGGTACCAGTTTATAACCTCAGCATTTTGCCACTTTAACTGGTAAAACCTTCAAAAGCTTTTCAATGTTTATATGAACATTTCTTTATCTGCTTACTTGGAAGTTTACCTCAACTTCATTTCTCTTAGGCACTGACTTCACCTTAACTTTTCAGGAACCACTTATCCAGCAACCTCTTCTTCTTATATATCTTTGGTAAGAGCAAATTCTTGTTGTTCATCAGGTCTTATTCTTCATTTACATTCTTTTTGGTTAATTATTTATTTTATAGGGAAACTAGTTGAAGAGGAGGAGGGCAATTTGGCATTATGGCTTTCTTACATCTTAACCGGTGCCGGTGCCAATCTTGTCTCATGGTTTGTCCTTTCGAGGAATGCGGTATCTGTTGGAGCATCGGGTGCTGTCTTTGGCCTTTTCGCAATCAGTGTCCTGGTAAAGGTAGGTTAATTACCAAAAAATGTGTGGTTAAGATGATTGGTTGTTTGAGCGAATTAAAGCACAATAATTATTTTTGCAGATGTCATGGGACTGGAGAAAAATTCTTGAAGTTCTCATCCTTGGCCAATTTGTTATTGATAAGGTAATGGATCAACTAACTTACCAGAAGATTCTTTGTATTTTCTATCATGAATCCGATAAAATATCCATTTTTGTTCTAATTTTTGAAGGTTTAANCCTGGTAAAGGTAGGTTAATTACCAAAAAATCTGTGGTTAAGATGATTGGTTGTCTGAGCGAATTAAAGCACAATAATTTTTTTTTGCAGATGTCATGGGACTGGAGAAAAATTCTTGAAGTTCTTATCCTTGGCCAATTTGTTATTGATAAGGTAATGGATCAACTAACTTACTAGAAGATTCTTTGTATTTTCTATCATGAATCCGATAAAATATCCATTTTTGTTCTAATTTTTGAAGGTTTAATGTATTTATATTTTTGTTAGATTTTATTCCATTTTGATTGCATTGTGATCTAGGAATTAATTTTATCTTTCACAAAGGTTTAAATTATTAATCTATTCATTCACTATAATCTGTATATCGATTGAAAAACTGACAAACCAAATTGAAGTCTGTCGAGGTTATCATTTTCAGGAAGGTTTTTAAAAAAATAGTTTCTCAATGCTTNGAAAACTAACAGACCAAATTGAAGTCTGTCGAGGTTATCTTTTTCAGGAAGGTTTTTAAAAAAAAGTTTCTCAATGCTTGCTAATGTAAAGATAAGTATTAGCAGCTTCTGGTTTATGACCGGCCAGCTCTTTTGGAATATGGATATTCACATAAATATGAGCAAATTGAACTATTATATTTAAATAAAATAATTAACAAGTAAAATGTCAAAATAGTCTTCTGACTCTTTACTAAGGGTATTTTTGTCCAAAAGTCTGTCAATGTGTCAAATTAGTTCCCATACTTCTTAATTGGAGTATGTCTCAAGGAGGATTATTTTAGCCCCATTAAAAGAATCAGGGATTAAATTGCCACTTTTATAGACTCTTGGGCTAAAATGCCCCCCTATAAAGAGCGAGGGATTGTTTTGATATTTTCTCAACACTCAAGTGAAAGAAAGTTAACATTAAATCTGATATTAATTCTGTTTAATGTTTTTTTTTGGGCTGCTCACATATGTTTATGTGCTTAACCCTGAACTCAAGAAGTTATGGTTGAAGATAAACACCCAACTACTAGTCTAAGTTGGCTCCACCAAAATGTTTTTGTAATGCTAACCTCTTCATAAATTTGACAGTTTTTCACTTACCAGTGCTCCATTGATTTTCTTACTTACCATCGAATATCAAACCTTCACTTATCCTCAAAATTCTCTTTTTCTGCGTTTGATATGTGATTGGCATTGATTTTCAGGACTCTAGCATATTAATAATTAAAAACTTGGACATATCTTCCAGGTTATGGAAGCAGCACAGGCATCTACAAGGCTGACAGGTCCTCTCGGCCGAGGGTACTCTTTACAGAATGTGAATCACATAGCCCACCTCTCTGGTGCCCTTATCGGTGTTACGCTGATACTACTCATCAGTCGAATTCCTTCTCATCCCTCCGGTCAAGGTAACAATGTATTAAAGGGAAACAAAGAAAAACCACATTAAATTTTCTTAATGCGCGATTTCAAATTGATAATTATAATACAAAAGTAAAGTCATCAGAACTATTTTAAAGTTCTGTGAATCCCCAACCACTTTCTCTCTGCATTTGTACTCGTTTTCTATGTGAGAAAGTATTTTTGACATTTTGTGGAGGGCATTGTGTTTGTACTTTGCTTCCACCCATAAGAGAATGCTTCCTCACCTCCACATTATTTAGGAAATTTAAGAGTGTTTGGGATCTATTTTGTTTTAAAAATATATTTATTTGATATGTTTTTATTTTGTTATTTAAAAAAATTATTTTGAATATTTTTAAAACAGATTGATTTATATTCACATGTAGATATGTTTTGTTTCAAAGTCAAAAATATAAATAAAACAAAGAAAAAAAAAACACTAAAAATAATAATCTGAATAACGATCTCAAACGGCCCTGAATATATAAACTAGGTATTTAGAATGATATTAGCTTGTCACGACACTTATGTCCATTGACTTTGTGTTCGTTCCTCTTGATAGATTGTTAATATGCTAAAAGAGTGCGTTTGGGGCAGTTTGTGCTTATTCAGATGAGCCGCTTATCTAAAAACGTAGACTGTAGGGTTTGATCCTGTAAAAAACCAATAGTGTTTTTGGATAAGCTGCTCAAACGCAATTTCTAAACTGTGTGGCGGCATTTTTAAACACCATCACAACGAATAAGATGCCCCAAACGGAGGCAAGTGACAGCTCAATTAGATGAAATATACTTTTCTTTGTGTTTTGCTTATCTTGTATAAACCAATATATCAGCATCTAACCACAAAACGGCCAAATCTAAAATGGTCAGATTATGTTATTTAAACAAGAAGTTAAGAAGCATAGCTATTGATGAAAGTGGGCAACTTCATAGCAGTAAATAAATATATTTTCCTAACCATAAAAGCTCAACTCCATGGAAGATGGCTTGATATTTATCTATCAAACATCAGTAACTTTTTAGAATTTAACTTCAATTTCTAGCTCCTTGTACTTCCATCGGATGAAAATAGTTAACGTTAAGTGACTTCAAGCATTTTGCTTATATATCATTATATTTTTATAGCTAGTTTATATAAAATTAAATATGCAGCTTTCACATGGCTGACTTTTAATTGCCTATAATTTTGAATATATAAGCAATTAAAGGCTTGTAGAGGGATGCCAGGCATGTCAATTCACACTACAAAAGGCAGCAGACCCAAAAAGAATGAGATCTTAATTGTCTTAAATGTTTATTACCAAACTCATTTAGGTTAAAAAGTGAAGGAACATAAAAGTCACCCAGAAGCACCAAGGAAAAAAACAAATAACACAAGTAAATCTTAACACAAATCACATAATATTTTTTTAGTTTACACAAAATTACAGAATTCAAGAAGCATTTATAAATTATAAAAAGACAGATAAATAATACTCTCAAGCATAAGCAAGTTTGTCTTCTCAACCAAAGCATGAATAAGCTTTTAACCTTCAACTAGATTATGTACATGTTTTACTTCTAAACTAAAACATCTATGATTTATTCCCTTAATCGAATCATCTCCTTATCACCAACACCATCAGGTGTCTCAAAATGGTTAACTTCCAAAATTTTCTCTATTATTGATAATTTTGTACGATATTCGAAAGCTTCAACAGGTATGCACGTAAGCTCTTGATCTAAGAGCCTAAAGTACACATTGTCTCGTGATGAATGTCTACAAATAAATCATGTAATGTTGCAGTTACTCCAACTATTTTTACTTGTTTTTTTATGGAATATGTTGGCATATCTTGGGGTATGACTCGTTAGTTTTTTCATGTGTTGAATGCTTCCTCAATTATACTCTGTAATAATGAGTGTCGCCTGTTAAATAATTCATTCTTATTTCTAACCACTTGGTTGTTGCATTCGAAATCAAGAATGTGGCACTTTGTATTAGAAAAGACTTTAAGAAATTGTATTGCATGGGATATCTAGAATAAAAAAAGTAATATTTTCCTGGAGATTATCACTATTAGGACATCGCATCAAATTAGATTTTTCATAACTTCAGTATTGTATTAACCGAGATGTGATATTGGGAATTTGTATTCACATCTTTGAATTGCAAATTTGAGCATGCAACTATTATGGGCACTGCCCACATCCAGCGAGTCAGAAGATGAAACATATGTTGAAGTCATAGACTTCTAATATATTTTATGTTGGGGATCCACAAAGACCAATATACCATCATGAGCCCCTAAGTAGTTCTATTTGAAATGTTTAAATAGTAATTTATTTTTAGTAAAACATGAATATAAAAAATATATATATTGTGTACCTTAAGAATGACATGTATTTGAAATTATTATGTATTTCTCTTGGTGTTCGCCTAAAAGTAAGATTTAGTGGTTTGTGTATTTTGGATGACAATCTTACCAACAAATCTAGCCAAACATTGAAATATCTATTTATAGTCTCAGTTGAGTGTTGAAATCGCTTCGAAGTGGCACACATCGATTCATTATATGACAATATGTACAAAGCAACTAATGCTTCCTTATGTATTAAACTGGATGATTGATGCAAATCATGAATATCTTGTAATTCATCAAACAAATCACTAAAATTTTGTGTGAACATTCAAAGCATGTTATGAATTTTATCGGATGAATTTCAAGAAACTAACTAATCCATTTGTCACCTATAGAGGAGGATGTCATGCATGGGATCTTACACAAGTAAGTTTGGCAGTATCAATGAAGAGACATATTGTCGTTGCCAAAATTATTGTTCATTGTACTGTCTCAACTACTTCATCATCATTTGTTGAATCCATAAAAAAAGTTCATGTATGTTAAAAATATAAAACAAATCATTAATGGATGAAAAAGACACCTAATTATATGAGAATGATAATTGGGAATGAAGTGAAATATTGCAATATAATAAAAAAACAACTATATTTGAGCATGCCACAAATAGATAAATTATTATACAAATAAAGTTTGTTCAAATAGATGTTCAACTGAATACAAGCATAAGCAAATTACAAATTATTACAACAAGTAAAAAGTTAAAGTTGTTTGATTATTAAAAAAAATAACTGATGTAGTGTATCCTCTGATCCAACACCATTGTTATAAAAGTATCCCACTTTGTTGGGTCTTCTAGGTGTTTTGTGAAAATTAAATATATTGCATGTCCTCAAAGATAATGAGTGCTGCACAATAGCTTAATGACTTCTACCATTGAAGGATTTACTTGAGTTGTGTGACCTCTAACCTTCATGCTAGTATAAGTTGTAACTAACTGATCCCGTTACTGCTTATGTGCACAGTATAACAATGACTTTAATGATCTTTTTCACTTATGTTATCTTATTTTGCAACAGAACCAAAAACTTGATTCTGGAGAAAATAAGAATTTAACTTTTTAATTTATATATATATATATATATATATTGGGATATTATACAAGTATACGTATTGTTATCAAGTAATATAGGACTTTTTGATTAAGACTTGAATATCAAACCCACAGAGAAATATGCAATATGCACAAACTTTCTATTTTAGAAAGACAATTACTTAAACTGTAGATATTTTTGCAATAAGTAAAATTCAATTCTTTTTTGTATTTTTTTGATATTTTGACAAAACAGTAAAACTTCTAAAGATAACTTGAGTTTATATAAAAGAGAAGCACTTGATATGAAAAATTTTTCTCCTTATCATGAATCAGTAATAAGTATAGGAATTCTGTTGTGAAAGTATGCAAATTGTGTTATACCAAATAAGAGCAATAATATTCCTTACCTTCACTAGAGATGTTATAAAGAATGTTGACTAATTTAAAGTTTGAATAGTTATGAAGACCGGCTAGGCAGGGAAGATACCAGCTCTCACTCTAGAGTTCCCTTGATTCCCTCCACCTGGGGGCTAACATCTCGTATCAGAACCTAAAACAATAAACTAAGTTGGGGGCTTTAACCTATCACTTCAAAGTCCTCTAACTTTACACCCTTCAAAGTTTATTTCCCTATTTATTTTCACTAAATCATATGAATTACATTCTCATTCATACAACCTCATGTGATTCTTTCCAATTGTTGCTGAACAATACCAACGATGTTCTTACATTTTCTTACAACAAATATTAACATCTGGATAGACCAAATCAAGAAGTAAATGAAGTACATGGATTTAAATCATCACAACTTCTTCTAACATTAAAGATCAATACTCTCCACAAATTCCATCTAACACTTTTAATTACTTATCATTTTAAGGAGAAATATAAAGAAAACTACTCAAAATCCATGGAGAAAACAAAACCACAACTTAGTTTAAAAGTAGAAATCATTGTCAAACCAACAAGAAGTCTCGATTAAAAACAAAAGTAGTTTAATAACAAAGATAAAAACTTATCTCAAATCCTCCACCAAACTCTTGAAGTCTCTTTGAATCTCTTCTCTTTTACAACACTCTTGACTCTCACAATAAAACTAAAAATAAAAAGGTAAAGTAAATTTGTGATGCCTGAAAATCTCTCTATAACCATCTCTAAAAAATCCCCCTTTCCAACACTTTTCAGAACTTTCAAGCACACTTTAAAAAGTCTCAACTTCCTTCTTTTATAAATCTCCAAGAGTGCCTTGATAACTCTTCAAAATGTGTCTCAATTCAATGTATTCTCTAAACGATGCCTCCTTTCACAAGTCCTTTAATCATAATTTTGTTCTAATGACCCTCTTTAGCCAATAGGTGCCTCAAATGTCCCTTCAAAATTTGAAAAAATGAAGAAAACCTATAAACAACTGCCTCTGGCGCTTAAGCGCGGGGCCTCTGGCGCTTAGGCTTGGCCTTTTCTGTTTCACCGGGGCTTAGGCGCCAAAACACTTTTGCACAATTTTTACATGTTTGCTTCAAATTTGATCATTTTTTACTACTTTTAGTATTTTTCACATTTTTACTTGTACCTGAAAGAAAAACACACAAATATCTTTCATTAAAGAGCAATATATCAAAAATAGGTATAAAAATGCATCTAAAAATACTATTTATTTTAGGCGTATAAAAATCCCTCAAACTTAAAATGCTAATTGTTCTCAAGTAACACTTCAATCTTTAAAAACCAAATAAGTATGATATGTATATGAGTTTCTTTAAGAGTTACTAATATTTAGATTTAGAAATATAGTAGTCTAATTTAGAAAAAAAATATTTAGTAAATGAGACCAACTTAAAGTTTAGAAATTTTAAATGTTAAAAAATATGAAAATATTAATTTCCAATCTAATTCAGAAATATTGTAAATTTTCCAAATTTATAATTCAGTTCTTTTATTATCTCCACTTAAAAATTTTTATTAAGAATAATTTTACTTACTATATTATATCCCTAAGCTTAAGAGTTTATCAAGTCTTATACTATAAAAAGATCAAATGTGGAAATATTTTTTGATTAGACACTTATCCTCAAGCTTCTCCTCCCTTACTTTTTTATTCCTTCTTTTCTTTTTCGTTACTTTTCTTTTCTTTTTTTTTCAGGCAAAGATTACTATATCTGGATAGACTCTTAATGGTTTTGAATTCCACTTCTCATTTCCTAAAGAAAAGTCCTGATATAAATCTTTTACTTATAAATATAATAATAGTTTTTAAAAATATTTTTAATAAAAGAAATTTAAGTATTAAAAATAAAAGTCTAAATATCTAAATTTTTCAAAAGTACAATTTTTCTTACTAAAGATAGTTACACTATATTAAACATTTTCTACACTAAAAAATTTTAACTGAAAGTTTTTCTTAATCATTCAAAATTTTAACTAAATTTTCTTACTCGTTTCTATAATCAAATTTTACTTCTCTAATATAACTTCATATACATAATAATTTTTCTTTTCAAATCAAATTCACTTGTAGCAAATTTGAGAACAAATAAAATTCAAGTTTTAAAAATATTTTTCATCCCCCCCCCAACATAAATTTTTAACAAGATTAAACAGTTTAGCAGCAGATATATATAAGCAGGAATGAAAATTGAAATAACATGCTTACAAGAATTTTTATACCCTAATTATACAAGTACAAAACTAAAAACAGGAGTAAATTTATTTTTTTTGATCAATTTTCTACCATTTTCATTTCAATTCAACATGTAGAGATTCAATAAACTTCTAAGTAGTGGGTACAAACATAAAAATAAACTAACACACTAACTTTGATTTCTAGTCTCAACATAAAAATAAACACACTAACATGATAAAATAAAAATACAGGGTAGCAGTTTTCTGAGTTTAAAATTTAAAACTGAAGTTAGCAAGATTTTTAAATTTTCTCAGGACATAAAATCAAGTTCAATCCTTAACTAACTAACACAATACTCAACACAACAGTAATAATTACTACCCTAGAAATTAAAACAATCTACTAACAAACATAAACATCACAATAATAATTAAACAAAAGTGCAACACATTACAAGGTCTTAACAGATACACATATGCAAATATAGCAAGTCCAGACCACATAGTCCATCACATATTACTAACATCAAAATAAATAACTCAGTCCTCCTCCTTATCATCCTTAGAATCACCGCTATTCCAAATATTTGTAGACTCATAATCAGGGTATCTAGGATATGGAGGAAATTGCACTCCTTGGTTACCCCTAATGAGGTTTTCCAGTAATGAATGAAATTTCTCTTCATAATCACTTTTCCTTCTGTTCTGCCCATCAATATGTTCTACAAAACATTCTAAATTTTGTGTCGTATATGCGGTATAGTTGATATTAACCATCATCCTCTGTAATAGTTAACTTTGAGTTTCCATAAACTCGCCTCTAGAAGTAGAAGCTCGTGAGGTAGATGGTCTAGATGTAGAAGCAGCAGATGTTGTCATTCCATAACTCCTTAAAAACCCTTCTCTCCCGCCAAAAATAGAATGCTCCCAATATGACTTCACATTAACACTTGTGATTGGCTTTAGAGGAAATAGTACTTCCTCCTAGCTATCATATTTCACTCCAGCCTGCTCACATAAAGAAAAGATCAAGGAAGGAAATCCCAAACCTGCAATAGTAACGACAGTGGCAGAACTGATGATAGTCTGATAGATCAAAGCTCCAGTGTTGATGAGCTTTCCTTCCTGAATACAATAGTTTATTGTTTCTCTCTCTCTCGTAACTTCACTGAGATGATTTGTAGGTAATAGATGGGCTGAAATAAAATAGTGTCATGCCTTTAAAGGTGCACTCATCTTTGAAGTGGAAAAGTCTCCTTTCATTTGTAATTTTCCAGAGCCCTCTTCCAACAGTCAAATAGGAAATAATCTCATATAGCTTCGTCTCAATAGGACTATAGTTCACATAAAAATACAAAGTATCAGGTGATAGATGATAAAACATATTGAACACTTCCGGTGAAAAAGGTACTAATTTTCCTCTAACCATGACTCGATCGTCTTCAACCTCGGGTATGTTAGCATAAAACTCCCTAACTACATAAATAACGGCCACAACAGAAAAATAACAGAATCATTCCCATTGTTGGCAAAAAATCAGATCTTCTACCGATCCACCTGGATTTTTGAAACATCGCTCCTAGATAAGTTTTCGTAATTGCAGAGCATCACTGTACCTATCTTAAGCTTTAAAACTCACCTTTGCTCCTCTTCAGTCAAATTTCATAAAATTCCACAATAACTTCAAAAATAAAGTCTAATCCACTAAACTCAACTCCTATAAGCATAAACTACACTTTCTATACAATTTCCATAGATTTTTACTCATTTTTCATTATGAATAGTGATTTTTGAGCTCTTCCAAATGTACTCAAAATACATGGTGAAAATCCAAACTTTTTACATAGAAGTGAAGCTCTAACCTCAAGAAATCCAAATCTAGCAAATTTTTCTCAATTTCACCAAGAAATCTCCAAGAAATGGCTTGCCCTACACTTCTAAATTGCAAACTCGAGAGATTGAAGGTGACGGAGAGAGAAAAAATGGTAATTTTTGGGTTTATTTTTCATTTTTAACAGTTCGCAAACCATTTTTTGTGAACCGACACTTAAGCGTGGATTAGTGGTGCTTAGGCACCTGCCTTTCGGGTTACATCACGCTTAAGCGCGAGAATGTGGTGCTTAGGCACCAGTGCACGATTTCTGATATTTTTGAACTTAAGTAAAATGCACTATAAGCCTAAGTATACCACCCCTAAATGGTCTCATAACACATAAATGACTATTTTCCTCTCTCTTAACTCTTCTTTTTCTCAAAATTCTCCACTATAACTAATTCAATTCGAGACTAAAAATAACATAAATTTTCACAAAAAACAAACATCTGCATTCATTCACTAACAAGTACAAATACATATAACACTTAGTACTCACTCCAAATAGTCTCCGATGAGAAAATCTTCTAAACACAAACACTAAACAAACTAACATAAACTCCAAAAACAGTAGTTAACACTTAACACATTAAACAACGACTCCTAACAAACAAACTCTAACATAGAACTTAACTCCATTCTTCATTTGTTGGGNATTCTAAACACAAACACTAAACAAGCTAACATAAACTCCAAAAACAGTAGTTAACACTTAACACATAACACATTAAACAACGACTCCTAACAAACAAACTCTAACATAGAACTTAACTCCATTCTTCATTTGTTGGGACAAACTCCAATCTTTCATTAGTCTCTCCTGAGGCAATCAGAATATAAAGTTGATAAAACAGACAGTGGTGACGTGCTCTGATACTATCTTATTCGATTCATTTTTGGTTAAGATACATCTCCTTATTCACTTCCTCTATATAACTAGTATGACTAAATTTCATTTTCAATTTCCATCCAATATGCTATAGATGGGCATGAACCTTAATTTCCTTTGTCTCCAGTAAAGCTATGAAAGTCTCAATTTTGTTGATCTTTTCTGATATTCCTTCAATATTAACAACTAAGAAGTTGTTATACATCACTTGTGCACTTTGACTAATGAATCTCTTCCTCATGGTCTCTTCCTTCTTCTTCAAATACATCTCCCATGAAGACATCTTCTCAAAATCTCTCTCTCTTAAACTTTAGGATTGAAAATGATATGGGGTGAAACTCCTTCACTAAACCCTTCTATTTATAGGCTTAAATCCCTCTAATAACTCCTAAACACGTCCTACAACTGTATTGACACATTTTAGTTAACCAATTTGTTGTTAAACCTTCTAGAATCTGAATTTCGCACATGGGTTTTAACTCTCATGCTTAAGCGCCGAATATTGGCGCTTAAGCACTAATGCTCAATTTTGCACCTGTCAACTTAACGTCCAAATTCTCATTTTAGCATGTCTAGATCACAAAATAAAGTCTTAAAATAATTACTAACACATAATATTCTTAAAAATATTACCCCAAATTTTCTTAATCACACACAAACAACATTCAAAGCAAAACACAGTGATAACTATGGGTTGCCTCTTAATACACCTAAAATATATATTATTTTTAAACATATTTTTATACTTATTTTTGATATATTACGCTTTAATGGAAGGTATTTGTGTTTTTGTTTAGGTACAAGTAAAAAAGTGAAAAATACTAAAAGGAGTGAAAAAGGAACAAATTTGTAAAAAAAATGTGAAAATTGTGCTAAAATATTTTGGCGCCTAAGCGTTAGATCTGGCGCTTATGCATCAGTGAAACAGAGAAGGCCGCGCCTAAGCGCCAGAGGCCCCGCGCTTTAGTGCCATAGACATTTATTTAGCAATTTACTTCATTTTGTCGAATTTTGAAAAGATATTTGAGGCACCTATTGGCTAAAGAGGGTGGTTATGACCACTAAAAATGAAAATATTATTAAAAGACTTATGAAAGGAGGCATCCTTTTGAGAATACATCAATTGGAACATATTTTGAAGTTATCAAGGTACCTCTTGGAGATTTATAAAAGAAGGAAGTTGAGACTTTTTAAAGTGTGCTTTAAAGTTCTGAAAAATGTTGGAAAGGAGAGTTTTGGAGAGATTTTTAGGCACCACAAATTTACTTTATCCTTTTTATTTTTAGTTTTATTGTTAGAGTCAAGAGTGTTGTAAAAGAGAAGAGATTCAAAGGAACTTCAAGAGTTTGGTGGAGGATTGAGATTAAAGTGTTGTAAAAGAGAAGAGATTCAAAGGAACTTCAAGAGTTTGGTGGAGGATTTGAGATAAGTTTTTATCTTTTTTTTTAACTACTTTTGGTTTTAATCGAGACTTCTTGTTGGTTTGACAATGATTTCTACTTTTAAACTGAAGTGTATTAAACTACTTTTAGTTTTAATCAAGACTTCTTGTTGGTTTGACAATGATTTCTACTTTCTAAACTACTTTTGGTTTTAATCGAGACTTCTTGTTGGTTTGACAATGATTTCTACTTTTAAATTAAATTATTTTTTGTTGTAATCGAGACTTGTTAGTTTGAAAATGATTTCTACTTTTAAACTAAAGTGTGGTTTTGTTTTCTTCATGAATTTTGACTAGTTTTCTTTATCTTTCTTCATAAAATGATAAATGATTAAAGTTTGGATGGAAGTTGTGGAGAGTATTGATCTTTAATGTTGGAAGAAGTTGTGATGATTTAAATCAATGTACTTCATTTACTTCTTGATTCGACCTATCCAGATGATAAAATTTGTTGTGAAGAACCGAGCTGGTATTGTCTCAGTCAACAATTGGAACAAATCACATGAGGTTGTATGAATGAGAATGTAATTCATATGATTTAGTGCAAATAAATAGGGCATATTCATTGATGGGTGAAGAGTTAGATGACTTTAAAGTGACAGGTTAAAGCCCCCAACTTGGCTTATTATTTGAGGTTCTGATACGAGAATGTTAACCTCAGCTGGAGGGAATCGAGGGAACTCTAGAGTGAGAGCTAGTATCTTCCCTACCTAGCCTATCTTGAGAACTATTCTAACTTTAAATTAGCTAATGTTCTTTATAGCATCTCTAGTAAGGGTAAAGAATATTATTGCTTCTATTTGACATAACACAATTTGCATACTTCCACAAAAGAATTCCTATACTTATTACTAATTCATGATAAAAAGAAAGATTTTTTCATATTAAGTACTTTTCTTCTACAAAAACTTTAGTTATCTTTTAAAGTTGTTTCTGTTTTGTTAAAATATCAAAAATATTTAAATTTTAAATTCCCGCAAAAATCTTTTTTAGTTTAATTAATTATCTTTTTAAAAATAGAAAAACTTTCTAAAAAGTGCATATTGCATAATCTTCTCTGTGGGTTTGATATTCAGGTCTTAATTAAAAAGTTCTATATTACTTGATAACGATACGTATACTTGCGTAGTATCCCAATATAAATATATGTAGATTAAAAAGTTAAATTCTTATTTTTCTTCAGGATCAAGTTTTTGGTTTTGTTGCAAAATAAGAAATATAAGTGAAAAATATCATCAGAACTATTGTTATACTGTGCATAAGCATTAAGTCGGGGATCAAGTTTTTGGCACTGTTGCCGAGGAAGAAAACTAATTACGTTTTTATTTTTAGAAAGTTTTATTTAAACTTTAAATATTGTATATTATTTTGTATGTTTTATTTTATTTAATTTTATTTTATGTTAGTGTATGCATAGTTCAGGTTCTAAAGGACTAGTGCCCTATGATTCTGAATTAGACAGAACTATTAGAAAAATCAGAAAAATAAAAAAAATTAAAAATCTTGAAAAATCCAAATAAATTATAGAAAGGGCAAACCAAAATAATCAAATGTTGAAATTCATCAAGAGTTTAGACCTTTAAGAGATTATATCAACCCTACTGTAGATGAACTTCATTGTAGTATTCAAAAACCTACTGCAGTGGCTAATTCATTTAAGCTTAAACGTGTTATTATCCAAATGGTATCAAATAATCAATTTGAGGGATCACCAACGAAAGATCCAAATTTACATCTTACCAATTTTCTAGAATTGTGTGCTACATTTAAATATGATGGTTTATCAGTGACATAAGACTTAGATTATTTCCTTTCTCGCTGAGGGATAAAGCTAAGATGTGGTTGAATTTGTTAGCACCTGGATCTATCAGAACTTGGGATGATTTAACANACATTAGAAATTGAGCAAACCAACTTTGTTTATCTTCATGATAACATAGCTCATCCGTAATTTTCAAAGAAAACATTTCCTAAAATCTATCTGCATAATTAAGAGCATTTATAAGCGTATACTAATTATAATTAATGTTCAAGGTAACAATATTATAATTAATGTTCAAATATAAATATAGCTTTTAACACCTTCTAAGTAAAAAAAGAAAAAAAAATTATATAATTGAACACAAGCAACATAAACAAGCTAAAAATGAAAATTATTATTCCTTATATCTATCTTTTTCACTCACCATAGAACATAAAATCATCATGTTCCTACTTATCAATTAGAAATAGTGCTAGTATTTATTGATTTAATCTCTTCATAAATAACATTAGAAAGCTTTTCCTTGTGAATGCTAATCTACTATATTAGCCATTTCTTTATATTAAAAAAGGAATCATATTTTTAAACATGGAAGGAGACTTATTTATGATATAATTAACTACGAATTCTTTCTCAAAATGTTTTCCTTGACAATTTCATTGTTTCTTTCCTCAAATCCTATACCATCAAGCTCAATAATCACATTGTTATAACATTGTAAATTCTTATCAACCTCTAATCTAGTAGTGTTTATATTATATAATAGAATGGCATAGAATTTCTCTTATGCAATACCTATTTATTTATATATCTACACCTAAATTAACTTCAAGTTTTACTTATGTACCAACCTAATACATAAGCATGAAAAGGTGCATTTCACTTTTCAAAAATTAAAATGATTATGTTTTTTATGTGCTAAGAAAGATATATTTGTAATAAATGTCAAAAACTAAGTTAAGATGTCAAGATATGTAAATAGTAGTCATGTTGTTTGTAAATGCCCTAAAAAAATTTACTTTGAACTATTCATTGGAAGCCTAAGAAAAACCTTCATTTTCTACTCTCTGTAGAGTAATCATAAGAATTTGGCACCCTTCTGTTTGAATCCTATCAAAATAATTCTTGAACTGTTTTAGATAAATATGGTTTTCTTTGATCTCAATCATAAACTTATTTAAAGAATTATTTTTCTTGCTTTCCTATAGAAAATTTTATGATTAGAAATTATTTTTTTGCAACCTGGTCTGTCAAAATATAAGTGTTTGTTAGATATGACTCAGGTACCAGATAAGGAACAGATGTTGGAGTGTGACGGAGCGAGGGAGCGGAATGGAAGCATCTGTCCAATCGGGGGGAGTTTCGTTATGTGGATTGGTGGTGCGGGGTCAACGTCCATGCGGTATGGTATAGGAGTAATTTTGTAATTATATATTGTATGCTAGGGTTATATATANGCTGTTGCATATAGCAGTAATGAGATCAAGTTTTTGGCGCCATTGCTGGGGAAAATTTCAAAAATTTATTGAAAGCAAAATTTCTATTTTTAGAAATTCTTATTTAAACTTTTAAAAACTTATTTTAGGAATATCTTATTTTAGTACTATTATTTTCTGTGTGTTTTACATTATTTTATTTTATGTTAGTGTATGTGTTGTTCAGGTTCTGAAGGACTAGTGCCATATGATTCTGAATGAGAGAGAACTGTTAAAAAAATCATAAAAATCATAAAAATTAAAAATTTTGAAAAATCTAAAAAAATTACAAAAATGAAAAACCAAAATGATCAAAATACTGAAATTCATCAAGAATTTAGACCTTTACGAGATTATGTCAATCCTACAGTAGATGAACTTCATTATAGTATTCAAAAACCTACTGTAGTGGCTAATTCATTTGAACTTAAACCCGCTATTATCCAAATGGTATCAAATAATCAATTTGGGGGATCACGAACTGAAAATCCAAATTTATATCTTGCCAATTTTTTAGAATTGTACGTAACATTTAAATACGATGGTGTATCATATGATGTTATAAGACAAGTTATTTCCTTTCTCACTGCGGAATAAAGCTAAAATGCGATGAATTCATTAGCACCTAGATCTATCAGAACTTGGGGTGATTTAACACAAAAATTCCTTGCTATAATATTTTTCACCATCAAAAACTGTAAAGCTTATAAATGATATTACATCTTTTAATTAGTTTGAAGGAAAATCTATTTATGAAGCATGTGAACGATTTGAAGAACTCTTAAGAAAGTGTCCACACCATGCTATACCAGATTGGTGAATAATTCAAACTTTTTATAATAGATTAGCTGGATCTCTTAGATCTATTATCGATATCGCTGTTGGTGGTTCGTTAATGTCAAAACCATTTCATGATGCTTATGCTTTAATTGAAGAAATGACTACCAAAAATTTTCAATAGCCTTCTAAGACGGTGAATCCTATAAAAGAAACCAATATTCATGAATCTGATGCATTTACTATGTTAGCAAATCAAGTTGCTGCAATTTCAAGGAAGTTAACCAATTTGGAATGAATTTTTCTCAACCAATTTCCATGATTAAAGAGAATTCATTAGGTCAAAGCCAATTTGGAATGAATTTTTCTCAACCAATTTCCATGATTGAAGAGAATTCATTAAGCCAAATGCTTGGAATGAATTTTTCTCAACCTATCCCCATGATTGAAGAGAATTCATTAGGCTAAATGGTAGATTCTCAAGCATCATTAAAAACTTTGAATACCATAAATAACAAGCAGAATAACCCATATTCAAATTATTATAACCAAGGTTGGAAGAACCATCCCAACTTTAATTGGAATAATACTACATGTGGTAATAATCAACAATGGGGGAACAATCAAGGAAAGTCATTGGGAAATTGGAACAACCAAGGGAATAATAATAACTATAGATCTACTTATCCTAAGGGTTTCAACAGTAAAACACAATTTAAGGAGAAGTTACCTATAGAAGAAGTGGTGTTACAAAGGGAAAATCAGTTACAAAGTCAAGGAGCTACAATTAAAAATATTGAGAATCAACTTGGACAAATCTCAAATTCATTAAGTAATAGATCCCAAGGAACACTTCCTAGTAATACTGAAACAAATCCAAAAGACTGGAATAAAGAGCAAATAAAAGCCATTCAACTTAGAAGCGGAAGTGAGTTGGAAGGTTAGGTCCAAAAAGAAACTGAAGTAAAGAGAGAAAAAAATTGAAGAATCAAAAGGGGACGCTTAGAAAGATTTTGAAAGACCTATTTCTCCACTTAAAGTTAACATAGAAAAACTACCACCTCCATTCCCTCAGAAACTTCGTCAACAGAAGTTGGATAAGCAATTTTCAAAATTTCTGAAAATTTTTAAGAAACCAATAATTAATATTTCATTTGCTGAAGTCTTAGAATAAATGTCAAGCTATGTAAAGTTTATGAAGGATATTATCAACAGAAAAAAGGAGTTTGAAGATAATGAGACTGTTTCACTTAGGGAGGAGTGCAGTGCAATTATTCAGAAGAAGCTTCCTCAAAAGCTTGAAGATCCTAATAGCTTTACAATTGCATGTGTGATAGGAGACAAATTTTATGAGAAAGCTTTATTTGATTTAGATCCAAGCATTAACCTTATGTCATTATCAATATTCAAAAGATTGCGATTAGGAGAAATAACCCCTACTACTGTAACTCTGCGGTTAGCAAATCGTTCAATAATGTATCCTAAATGAGTTATAGAAGATGTCCTAGTGAAAGTGGATTAATTTATCTTTCTTATTAATTTCATTGTGTTGGATATGGAGGAAGAAAAAGAGATACCTATCATTTTGGGGAGACCTTTTCTAGCCACATGAAGAGCAATGATAGATGTGCAGAAAGGGGAATTAACATTATGCGTCAATGATCAAATTGTTACTTTTAACATTTCAAGATCAATGAAATATCTTGCAAAAGGTAAAGATGATGAATGTTATAGAATGGATGTTACAAGAGATCTGAGTGAATGTCATTTCAAAACTAATTATGAAGAAAAATCTGAAGTAAAAGATTTGGAACACAAACAAGAAGAAGAATTAAATCAATGTGAAGTTCTTTTTACAGAAGATTCAAAACCAACTCCAAACTGCTGGCAAAGGGCAAAAAATAGTAGAGGGTCCTAACCCCAAAGTAGAACCTCTCTTTAAAACATTGATAATAGAATGGTAGATGAGTGAGTCAATATCTATAGTCTTCATAGTTTGAATGCAATAGTTCAAAGTTATTCTCTCTTGAGTAACCTCACTAAGATTGGTGAAAGGAAGGAGCTTGGCAGAAATGAAGTAGTTTCAGGCTTTGGAAGGTGTGCTTAGCTTAAATGAAAAAAAGTTGACCTTATGATCATTTATCACCTTCTAATTACCCTTCCCATCGATAAAGAACATAATAATCTCATCAAGCTTAGTGTCAAAGAGTACAAAGGTAGAGTAAAAACTATCTAAGACATCTTCCAATGAAAATAACGCATTGATACGTGATCACAATTTTTCAGATATAGATGCAAAATGCGATGTAAGTGATTATATGCTTAATTTCCTTACTAATTATTCTTAATTTGCAACAAAGTCAAAAACTTGATCCAAAGAAAAAGTTAGGTAAGATTTCTACCATGAAACAAATAAGAAGATAGTTATAATTTTAAATATGGGATGCCACGCAAGTATATGTATTTTTATCAAGTAATATAGAACTTTTTTATTAAGCCCCGGATATCGAACCCATAGGGAAAATGGTTATGTCCTTTTTAGGAATTTAAAAATTTTAGATGACAAAAATCTACTTAGCAAAATTTCTTACTTAAACTTAAGATGCTAAAATAGGAATGCAAATTTGATTCTTTTCGTAATTTTTGGTTAATGAAAATAAAGTAAGCAGCTAATTAACTTAACTAAATACTTGCAAGATGAATGTGATATAAATAAAATATCTTTTTCCTTGTCATGAATCAGTAATAAGTAGAGAAATTCTATTGTGGAAGTACTCTAAATGTGTTGTGTCAAATAGGAGCAATAATATTCTTTACCCTTACTAGATATGATATAAAGAACATTGACTAATCTATAGTTTGAATAGTCTAGAAGACCAGCTAGGCAGGGAAGATACTAGCTCTCACTCTAGAGTTCCCTCTTCTCCCTCACCTGGGGGCTAACATCACATATCAAAACCTAAAACTATAAATCAAATTGGGGGCTTTAGCCTATCACTCCAAAGTCCCTCTAATTATACACCCTTGAAAAGTTTATTTTCCTATTTATTTGCACTAAACCCCATGAACTACATTCCCATCCATGAAATCAATATTGGTTATAACCATTTGTTGATTGAGATAATATCATCTTAGATCTTACAAGTTCTAACAACAGGTACTAACATCTTAATTGGCTAAATCAAGAAGTAAATGAAGTGCAAGGTTTCAAATCATCACAACTTCTTCCAACATTGAAGCCTAATACTTCACTCAACTTCTTTTCAACGCTTAATCACTTATCATTTTAAGGAAAAAAAAAAACTATTCAAAATCCATGGAGAAAACACAACCACACATGAGTTTAAAAGTAGAAACCATACACACAAACAATAAATCTAAATTAAAATCAAGTGTAGTCACAATAATAAACACTTATCTCAAATCCTCTCCACCAAATGTCTTGAAGTTTCTTTCAATTCTCATCCTTCACTCGCAATACAAACTATCACTCAAAATAAAAAGAAAAGTGGTCAGCGGTGATGGCGACTTAGATGGATGATGGCTGTAAATTTGATTGGTGGATGGCCTCCTCTCTTGGAAAATCTAAGTCTTTTCTTATAAAAATCCAAGGGGTGCCTTGGTGTCTCTTCAAAAAGGTGTCTCCATTCAATGAATCTTCTAGAAGTTTCCTCCTCAAAAGCCAATTGAATGAATTTTTGTGTCCATGGGCTATTTCCCACATTTTCACCAAGGGTTGCTTCAAACACCTCTTCAAAAATCTATTCAAATTAAATAATTCATCTCATAACTACTTCTGGTGCTAAAGCGGGGGGTACTCGGCACTTAGGCACTGCTCCTCTGCTGCTTAGATGTTAATTTTGGGCGCTTAGGCATTGATCCTGATATTCTTTTTTATATGTAGAATTTAAGAAGTTGACACCACTACTTGAAGATTTTAATCCCCGACAATGACACAAAAAACTTGATCCCAAGTAAAGTAAGATTTTAATTATATTTATAGGGATTCTACGCAAGTATACGTATCGTTATCAAGTAATATAGGGCTTTCTAATTAAGCCCTGAATATTGATCCCACGGAGATTGAGGTTAATCATGGCTACTTTCAAGAGAAGTTCTAGTCCAGAATAACATGCTCTAGCTTAGAAGGTCGATAAGAGTTTGGTTTTGATTATATCATATAAATATCACTACAATACTACTTCTAATTTTAAACTAAAATACTTAGTGAAAATCAGAAAGTGGGGTTTAATATATTAAAAGCAATCTTCCTCAAGCAATGAAATTAGTGACATGTGCAAAAGTAAAACAAGAAGAGAAAGAGATTATGACAAATAAGACCAATTATATTCTTTACCCTTACTAGAGATGTTATAAAGAATATTAGTTAATCTAAAGTTTGAATAGTTCTCAAGACGGGCTAGGCAGGGAAGATGCTAGCTCTCACTCTAGAGTTCCCTCTCATCCCTCCACCTGGAGGCTAACATCTCGCATCAAAACCTAAAACAATAGACCAAATTAGGGGCTTTAGCCTGTCACTCTAAAGTCCTTTAATTCTACACTCATTAAAGATTATTTTCCTATTTATTTGCACTCAACCATATGAACTATATTCTCATCCATACAATCACACATGATTCTACCACAGTTGATTGAGACAACACCATCCCGGATCTTACATGATCTCACAATAGATTTTAACATGCAAGTTGATCAAGTTTACATGTAAATGAAGAATAAAATAAAATCATCACAATATATTCTCACTCTATTCACGATTTAATATACTACACATGCATACTAATTCATTACAAGAGGGAAGAGTAAAGAATACTACTCACTACAAATAATGAAACAACAAGAACTTTTTATGAACAAGACTTTGAAATCATACAAACAAAGTACTAAATTCAAATCAAAATACAATGAAAATACTTATCTCTGGTAGAAATCAAACTCTCTTTGTATAGAAAAAGCAATTTCCTTACAATCCTCTCCAAGAATAAAGTGAAAAGAAGAAAAGAAGAGATCTCTTACTCTCTCTCTTTCTTTCTCACCTTGTCGCCCCACTTGGGGCTCACGCCCAAGCCTTTTTCTTCTTCTCCAAAACTTCTTATCTTCTTCTAATTAATTAAAGAGTCTAAGAGATAATCAAGTGAGTTCTTAAAAATATTTCCAAGCCTTATTTATAGTTTCCTAAGAGTTTCTTAAGTGTCTCTTCAAAACTGTCCAAATTCGATGAATCTTCCAAATAGTGCTTAAAGTGCCTCTTCAAAACTCATTATAACCATTTAAAATCCTTCTAGAAACTCCAATTTATCAATTCTAATGAATTCCCTAAGAGATGCATGAAACACCACTTCAAAAATCGTCCAAATCCGACGTATATTGAAGAAGTTATGCTAAAAACTGTCACTGGCGCCAAAGCGCCCCCTTCTCTATCTGGTGGCGCCTAAGTGCCATTTTTGGCGCTTAAGCACCGGTCATAGGTACTTAAGTGTTTGGTTTCAGTCCTCATAGCTCTGGTGTGCCCTGTTTCGACCCGATTTGCTCCGGTTTGCTCTGTTTTGGTCCATTTATTTTCCTTTTGCTAATCACTCCAAATTCTTTAATTTGATGTATCTACAACCAATAACACAAGAAACATAACTTTAAACTGTAATATCATCATAAAATATAGGATTAAAAATAGTATATTTTTAGGCGTATCAAAATGCCCCAAACTTAAACATTACTTGTCCTCAAGTAAAATTATATTTTTAAAATAATTTATGCAGATTAGTGTTAATGGGTCATCCTTTAGAATTTCTAAAAAAATTTTCTAAAAATGTGATAGTTTAAATTAGAAGAACTTCTAATGAACCAGACTAGCTCAGGGTCTAAAATATTTATCATCAAACTTAGGAATTTGTTTTCCCATCTAATTCAGAAATATATGCAGATTTTTCAAACTTCAGATTCTATGAACTTTACTTTCTAGACTTAAGAACTCTCTCAAAAAAATTTTTACTACTATAAATATAAAAAGCAAGCTTAGGATTGTTCTAAGTTTTTTTACTCTAGAGGACTCAAGTGAAACCAATTTTTGATTAGGACATCTCCTCAAGCTTCTCCTCACTTTTTTTTTTGCATTTTCTTTCTCGTTTTCAGGATCTTTTGATCCATTTATTTTTTTTTCATTTTTTTTATATGTGAGAATTACTATATATAGAGAATTCTTTAAATGATTTTGAATTCCACTATCCTTCTCTAAATTTAAAACTTATTACTTTCCTTCACTTGAAAAGATGTATATATATATATATATATATATTAAAATACTTTCTAAGAGAGCCTTAAATGATTGAAAATAAAAATTCTAAAAATCTTTATTTTCTCAAAAAATACAATTTTCCCTACTAAAGATAGTTATTCAATTTCTCAAGCTCTCCAATAAATATCCTTATCTCTAGGTTCACCCTTTTCACAAAAAATATCAACTAAATTTTCCTACTACATTTTTATACTTAAAATTCTATCTTTAAGGTGACTCCACAAAATAATAATCATTAGAAATAAAATACAATTTTATTTGTAGTACTTTTGAAAACTAGTAAGGTTTAAATTTGAAACATTTTTCTTTTCTTTCCAAACTTAAGCTCAAACATGTGTAACAATGAAGTACAAAAATATGCGGTATGGAAAGATCACTTTTACAAGTTACTGCACATCCTACAAAAATATAAAAAGGTAACACATGGTTGAATATTGCAGTAGAAATTAAATCTAGCCTAAACATGCTTGACATAACAATATAAAGGAATTTTAAATAGTTGAAAAGGTACAAACTGAAGATTAAAGAGGAACACATTTTAACCATGGGTTGCCTCCCACGAAGCGCTTAGTCTAACATCGATGACTCGATGTATCCAATGTTTGCTCTGGTTGCCCGGCATCAGAATCTCATTCATTTTTTTATGTATACCATGGAATATGCCATTCAGTGATTTTGAATAACTCTTTCTTAAGAGATCTTTTACTGATTTCATCATTCAATTCAGGTTCTTCTTGTGATTAAGTCGAATCTAAAGATATAAAGACTGGTGGTGTTGATGAATTCATTAGATAGGTATGCTTTAAAATTGTATAGGGTACATTCATCTAAAGTTCATGAAATTTTTCAACAGATATAATTAAAAATTTATTATTTTCAGTAACATCCATCATTTTGCACCTCTCCTGAACATACATACAGTCTTCTTTAAATAACGTTTTCAACTCATCATGAAAGTCCATTTCGATCTCATCTGTTAACTTACTCTCAAAACTTTCTTCGAAATGGTCTTTACTTAGATAAACAATTTCATCAACCTAAAAACAATCATCATCTTTTCTCTCAGTCGGATACTTCATAGCCTTTAAGACATTGAAAGTGGTTTCATGGTCACTAATATTCATAGTTAACTCTCTTTTTTGCACATCTATCATAGCTTCTCCAGTAACAAGGAAAGGTCTCCCCAAAATAATTAGATTTTATTTATCTTCATCCATATCTAATACAATAAAATCCACGGGAAAAATAAATTTACCCACTTTAACAAGCACATCTTTTATCCCTTTGGGATAAATGATAGAACGATCATTTAATTTAAGGGTTACAGTAGCGGGAGAAATATCGGCTAAACCTAACCTTTTAAATATTGATAGAGGCATCACATTAATGCTCGATCCTAAATTGCATAAAGCTTTTCCACATAATCTTTCTCCAAATACACAAGGAATTGTTAAGCTAGAAGGATCTTTAAGTTTTTTAGGAAGCTTATTCTGAAATATAGTGATGCACTCCTCACTTAATGAAATTGTTTCGTAATCCCCAAATTTCTTTTTTTTTTGTTTAATACATCCTTCATAAATTTTGCATATCTTGGCATTTGTTCCAAAGCTTCAGTGAAAGGAATAATTATCGTTAACTTCTTAAGTAGTTCCATGAACATTGAAAATTGTTTATCCAAATCATAATATCTAAGTCTTTGAGGAATTGAAGGTGGTGGTCTTTCTAAATTGATTTTAGTTGGAGATATTAATTTTTTCAGATCCTTAGAAACATGTGTTGGCATCAATTTTTGATGTCACGAGTGTAGGGTGTCCACCTGCATGACTCGGGATAACTTACGGCCCGTCCACGACGTCCGATAGTTCAGACACTCACCCGAGATCTTTTCGACGCGTGTTGAGGGGCACGTAGTCGGGGTCATTTTGCTAGGCTATGACTTTCTCTTAGGTGAAGGTCGGTCGACATTTAGCATGTTAGACGACTCCGACCGGGGCGAAAAATATTATGTGGCGCGTCGCGCACAGTTTTGGCTTGAATTGACCCGATCATCAGTGAGGTTGTCTAGATGACCCCGGACGGAGAAACAGACTGTGCGATCACGTCCGAAACGTCGATTTTACTTAGAAAGGACGTTCAGTTGGCTACGATTTTGAGGGTGAGCCTTAAATACGTGAATTATTGTTTTTAGCACTATCGCTGGAAAAGCGGTCCGAGCGGCCTCAAATGACCCCGAATGACGAAACAGACTGCGCCACTGCGTCCGGAACGTCGATTTTAGCCAAGAAGGATGTTCACTTTGCCCGAAGACGTGTACGAGCTAAAATTGCACTAAGGATAGTTATAATAATAATATTAATAATATTATTATATAATATTATAATATTATATTATATTATCCTATATATAAAAAAAAGCATCAGATCTCTCTCCCTAATCCTCACGCGAACAGCAGCCGCCAGAGCCCCGAGCGCGTGCCCTAGCTCCTCTTGGCCGAACTCCGCTCGCTCGCGCCGCCTTCCCCTGCCGGCGGACGACCTCGCCGGCGAGCTCGTCGGACCGCACCCCCCTTTTTGCAAACGAAGCGCGAGCTGTAGCCTCCAGCGCCGCCATTCTGAAATCTTGGGACCTCTCTCTCTCCGGTTGGTGAGCCTCGCCGGCCCACGCTCCTCACCGGCGAACCGCCGCCTCCGGCGCACCTGGTTCCGCCGCACCCAGCAGAGCTTACTGCTCTTTCCTCCGCTCGGATTCCTGCTCTGTTCGATCTAAAGCACGCCATCCGGCGTTGCCGGTTGGCCATCTTTTTCCTCGCCGGCAGTTCTAGCCTCTCCGGCGCTCGCAAAGCTTCCCACAGCCCACCTCCGCCATTTTTGGGAAATCTTATTCCTTTTGGCCGGCCACTTTCCGGCCTTCCCTCCTCCCCAATGATATTTGACCGGCTTATTTCCTCACCATCGTCGAGCTAGTGACAAACCAGCATTTCCTTTCCTTGCCGCCAGCGGCCTCGCTGTCTTCGTTCTCCTCTTTCTCCGGCGTCGAGCGACCCTTCTCACAAAGGTACATTTTGGTTATATTTTCATATGCCAAAGTCCATTATTTATTCTTGGTACTTCACATACCTCACTGACTCAATCTCCCATCTTTTTGTTGTCCGGTGCACATTTTACGAGGCACATTGGAGCACGGATCGAACACCGGCGAGCTCGAAGCAAGCAAAGAAACGTGTCTGCAACCGTCACGGTGGTGAGACTTTCTACCTCCTAGCCAGCCTTAGGAATAGTGGAGTCAGGCGTGTGGGTTCGATCGCCCACACGGAGTGCGTGCGCCAGCATGGGTCGGCGCAACGACGTGCCTGTGTGATGGATCGTTGAATTTCCTAAAGCCAGCCTTTAGGTTAGGACTTCCTGTGCGTGGCCACATACCCCCATAGAGCCGAGTGTCTCCCCTCTTATTGCGAACCTTAGCACAAGTCCCGATGGGTCGGAGTCCCTCACTCCCCTTGCTTTGGATTACCCAACTTTACTTGGAGAAGTTGGGAGGTCGAACTTGGCAAAGCGAGAGAAGCTTTGTAGCTGGCTCGCTTTGCAAAGTTTGGAGGAGTTCGCAAAAATAGGAAAAGCTTTGTAACTATCCTATTTCGCGACGTCGTGGAGAGTTTTCCCCTCGGAGATCTGGGGAGAAATTCCTCATATTTCCTCACCAAAACAAGAGGCGGCGGTGCCGCATATCCAATGGTCTAAACCTTAGGTCTCCCAGGTGAGGTCGTTAGCACAAGCCCGGTTTGCTATCTGCATGTTGGTTTGCTGCATATTGCATTTTTTGGCTTGGTGCATATTGCATTTCACTTCGCTCTGACCGGCTGCCCCGGCCCGGCAAGCATTTCACTTCGCTCTGATAGGCCGCTCCGGCTCGGTGAGCATATCACTTTGGTTTGACCGACCACCACGGNTAGCAATGGAAAACAACCAAGGAAACCCATTGGGAAACTGGAACAATCAAGGGAATAATAATTATAGATCTACTTATCCTCCAGCAGTAATACACGTTTAAGGATAAGAAGTTGTTTATAGAAGAAGTGGTGTTACAAATGGGTAATCAGTTACAAAGTCAAGGAGATACAATTAGAACTGAGAATCAACTTGAACAAATTGCAAGTTCATTAAGTAATAGATCCCAATGAACACTTCCTAGAAATACTGAATCAAATCTATAAGACCAGATGAAAGAGCAAGTTAAAGTCGTACAACTTATAAGCAAAAGAGAGTTGGAAGGTAGGGTTCAAAAAAGTATAGAGAGAAGAAATTGAAGAATCAAAAGAGGACGCTCTGAAAGATTCTAAAAGACATATTTCTCCGCTAAAAATTGATTTAGAAAAACCACCACCTCCATTTCCTCAGAGACTTTGACAACAGAAGTTGGATAAGAAATTTTCAAAATTTCTAGAAATATTTAAGAAGCTTACAATCAATACTCCATTTGTTGAAGCCTTAGAACAAATGACGAGCTATGTAAAGTTTATGAAGGATATTATCAACAGAAAAAAGAAGTTTGAAGATAATGAGACTGTTGTACTTAGTGAGGAGTGCAGTTCTATAATTCAGAAAAAACTTCCTGAAAAGCTTAAAGATCCTGGTAGCTTTACAATTCCATGTGCAATTTGAGACATATTTTATGGGAAAGTTATATGTGATTTAGGTGCAAACATTAACCTTATGCCATTATCAATATTTAAAAGATTGGGATTAGGAGAAATAACCCCTACTACTGTAACTCTGTAGTTAGCAGATCATTCAATAACCTATCCTAAAGGAGTTATAGAAGATGTCCTA
>JXCR01147120.1:208284-255529 GCA_002079205.1 Phalaenopsis hybrid cultivar
TATTCATTGGTTTTAGTTCCACTTATTACTTAAAGGATATGTGAATTAGAGAGTAGTTAAAGTTGGGTTTGATCAAATATAGTTTCAACAAAAAAAAAAAATCACTTAAGATTTGTGCACTGATATACTATTTTGATTATCTAATATAACACTGACTCTCCACAAACAGAGGCGAAGCATTTTACTCAGATCACTTTGCAAGTAGTGGCATGACATGCATGACACCTACTTACTGGACAAATAGATACAATTAAATGCAAACTCAAAATAAATTTAAGAAACATCAATCATCTACGGGCCATTTGGGGTTAGTTTTAATTTTTATTTTGTATTTTGTATTTTTATTTTGTTATGTTTATATTTTAATTTGAAACAAAATATATTTGGCTATTTGATTAAAGTATAAATAAATTTAAAAATAAGAAAAAACACCTAAAAATTATTTTTTGTATTTTTAAAAAAACATATTAATTTTTTTTTAGAAACAAAATATTAAAACATGTAAATAGACTAAACAAAAAAGTTTTACCAATTAAAATTCATCTCAAACAGCCCGTAGATAAAACAGATTTGGGGTTTTACCCGTCTCGACACCATTTTCTGATATCAGATCAAATCAACAAATATAAAAATAAAAATAAAAAAAATTAATTTTTTTTTAAAAAAAAGAAAAAAAAATCAACAAATGATATTACCCCTCAATGATCACATACTTATTAAAACAAGTAATATTTACTAGATATTTCTCACAAACCTCCAATAAAGAAATCTTTCTTTTACATTCTAACTATTGGAATTGTTCCCTTGAATTTCAACTAGAATACAGTGTTGCTTCAAAGTGACATGCAATCATTACCATAATCTTCAATGAATGCATTTAATTTCCTTGGAATCATCTAACATNCTACATTGTTGCTTCAAATTGACATGCAATCATTGCCATAATCTTCAATGAATGCATTTAATTTCCTTGGAATCATCTAAGATGAACAAGGACTCACCTAACAGTTTGGGATGAAAGAAATGACAAATTAGCTACTGCTTATTCTTTGCAACTAGACATAGAAAAAACAAAACCTAAAAGCTTTACTTGCGTGAAGAAATGTCTACAATTAACCAAAACTTCAACCATCGTTGCCAAATATTGCAACTTTAGACATAGTTAACTTTGAAAAATGATGCTCTTTGGCGATTTGCCCTCGTGCCCTTACATGAATTTTTCACGTTTTCAAAAAACAGAAAACTATCATGTTGGAGTTACCAAGGTGGCATCCTAAGTCACACTCTAGTAGGGCTCCTCGTGTTTGGCTCATTAAGAAGCTCGTGTTTGGCTCGTTCGCTGAGTTAACGAGCCGAACACGAACAACACAAATAAATACTTGTTTGTTAGTGTNGGATTGGATATAGAACTCATATAGGAATGTCCCCGTATAGGCTAATATTTGGGAAAGCTTGTCACTTACCAGTTGAACTTAAGCATAAAGCATACTGAGATATTAAAGAGTTCAATTATAATTTAAAGGACACTGGTGAGAAAAGATTGTTACAGTTAAATGAGCTTGAAGAGATAAGGAATGAAGCTTATGAGAGTGCTACGATTTATAAAGAAAAGATGAAAATGTGTCATGATCGAAAGATTCTTACTAAAAATTTTTAGCCAAGGCAACAAGTTTTGCTATATAATGCAAGGTTAAGATATTTCCGGGCAAACTTAAGTCCAGGTAGATGGGCCCATTTGTTGTGATAAAAGTTTATCCTTATGGAGCTGTGGATATCAAAGATCCTAAAACTGAGAAAGTATTTAAAGTGAATGGTCATAGACTGAAACCTTAGATACTAAAGATCCTAGTTCTGAGAAAATTTTTAAAGTGAATGGACATAGACTGAAACCTTATTATATAGGGGATCAACATAAATATAATGATGGAATGATGTTGGGTCAACCAGAATGAGCACTGGTTACATCGGGCTGACGACGTAAAACCAAGCACTTTGTGGGAGGCAACCCATAGTTATCAGTGTGTTTTTGCTTTGATTGTTGTTTTGAGTATGATTAAAAAATTTAGGGTAGTATTTTTTAGTCTATTATGTGCTAGTAATGATTTTTAGACTTTATTTAGTCACCTAGACATGTTAGAATAAGAATTTGGACGTTAAGTTAACTGGTGCAAAAACGTGCACTGGTGCTTAAGCGCCGGATCCGACGCTTAAGCGCGTCAATTTAATCACATGTGCAAATTTTAATTTCTAGAAGGTGTAATTGTAATTTAGTTTGAATAAACATGTCTTGGCAGTTTCTAGTCATGCCTAGAAGTTATGAGGGGGAATCAGGCCTATAAATAGAAGGGGTTTGTGAAGGAATTTCACCCTGGATTATTTTTAGCACTTAAAGTCGAAGAAAGACAGAGATTTAGAGAAAATATCTTCATGGGAGATGGATTTGAAGAAGAAAGAAGAAGCCACGAGGAAGAAGTTCATTATTCAAAGTGCACAAAAGATGTATAACAGTTTCTTAGCCGTTAGTATTGAAAGGATATCAGAGAAGATCAACTAGATGGAGAATACTATATCTGCATCAGAGATTAAGGTACTTGAATTGCATGCTCATTTAGAACATATTGGGTGGCAACTTAAGATGCAATTCAGCCATACCAGTTATGTAGAGGAAGCGGATAAGGCGATGTTCCTTAAGCAAAAGTGGATGAAAGATGATAGTATTAGAGCTTGTCACCACCGTCTGGTTAATCAACTCTATATTCCTGGAGAGACTAATGAGAGACAAGAATTCATTCCTTCTAATGAAGAGTGAAATTAATTTAAGTGTTAGCAATTGTGTGTTTGGAGTCATGATTTTAAGTTTGTTAGTGTTTATGTCTTGTGTTTAGTGTTTGTGTCACTTATGTGTTTAATTGTAAATGTATGTTAAGTGTTTTGTACTTAGGAAAATTTTCTCATCCAAGACTATTTGGAGAGAGAACTAAGTGTGTGTTAAGTGTTTTATACTTAGGAAAATTTTCTCATCCAAGACTATTTGGAGAGAAGAACTAAGTGTTAAATGTCTACTTAGGAAAATTTTCTCATCCAAGACTATTTGGAGAGAGAACTAAGTTTTAAATGTGTTTGAAAATTTTCTCATCCAAGACTATTTGGAAAGAGAACTAAGTGTTAAATGTGTTTGTACTTGCTAATATAAGTTTGTTTTTATGAAAATTTGTGTTATTTTTAACCTCAAATTAAATTAATTATTATGGATAATTTTGAGAGAGAAGGAAGTTATAGGAAGTAAAAATAGTCATTTAAGTGTTATGAGACCATTTAGGGGTGGTTTACTTAGGATTAGTGAATTTTATTTAAAATTAAAAATTTCAAAAATTATGCACTGGCGTCTAAGCACCACATCTCCCGCTTAAGCGCAAGCCAACCCTAGAGGTAGGCGCCTAAGCGCCACTTACCCTGGCTTAAGCACCGGTTCACGAAAATCAGTTCACAAACGATTAAAAGTGAATTTTTGATCCAAAAATGCCATTTTTACCGCCTCTTCTCGTCTTCCCCGACTCGACTTCGCGATTTTGAGGGCTAGGGAAAGTGAAATTTGGAGATTTCTTTGTGGAATCAAGTGAGACTTGCTAGATCCAAGTTCCTTGAGGTAAGAGCTTTACTGTTGCTGTAATTTCTATTATAAGGGAGTTTTATGCAAATCTCCTAGAGGCTGAGGATGATCGAGTTATGGTTCGAGGGAAGTTGGTACCTTTTACTCTAGAGGTAATCAACTTGTTTTACCATTTACCATTGGAGACTTTGTGTTTTTATGCGAATTATAGTCCTACGGAAGCAGAATTGGATGAGATCATATCTTATTTGACTGTTGGAAGAGGACTTTGGAAGATTATAAATAAGAGGAGAGTAAATTTTGTAACATCAAAGTTGTGTGCACCATCAAAGGCTTGAAACTATTTTATATCTGCTCGTCTGCTTCCTACAAATCATCTCAATGAAGTGACCAGAGAGAGCAACGTTGTATTATTGTATTCAGGAGGGAAAACCCATCAACATAGGGGATTTGATCTATCACACTATCATCAGTTCAGCTGCTGCTGCTACTACTGCAGGTATGGGATTTGTTTCCTTGATATTTTCTTTATGCAAGAAGGCTAGAGTAAAGTATGATAGTTGGGAGGAAGTTTTGTTGGCTCTGAAGCCCATTAAAAAAGTGAATGTGAAGACTTATTCGGAACATTTGATTTTTGGCTGGAGAGGAGGATTTTCCAGGAGCTATGGATTAAATACATCTGCTGCATCTACCTCTGCTGCATCTTCATCAAGACCATCTAATTCACATGCTTCTACATCTTGAGGTGAGTCAATTGAGACTTAAGAGCAATTATTACAGAAGATGATGACTCATATCCACTTTATCGCTGATAAAGTTCAAAATCTAGAACAATTTGCAGAGCATACAAATAGGTAGAATAGGAGAAAGAGCGACTTTGAGGGAAATATTCATTGATGGGTGTAGAGTTAGAGGACTTTAAAGTGACAAGTTAAAGCCCCCAACTTAGTTTATTGTTTTAGGTTCTGATACTAGAATGTTAACCCCCAGGTGGAGGGAATCGAGAGAACTCTAAAGTGAGAGCTAGTATCTTCCCTGCCTAGCCGGTCTTCAGAACTATTCAAACTTTTAACTCTGGAGTGAGAGCTAGTATCTTCCCTGCCTAGCCGGTCTTCAGAACTATTCAAACTTTGCTCTAGAGTGAGAGCTAGTATCTTCCCTGCCTAGCCGGTCTTCAGAACTATTCAAACTTTAAGGAGGGAATCGAGGGAACTTTAGAGTGAGAGCTAGTATCTTCCCTACCTAGCTGGTCTTCAGAACTATTCAAACTTTAAATTAGCCAATGTTATTTATAGCATCTCTATTAAGGGTAAAGATATTATTGCTCCTATTTGGCACAACACAATTTTCATACTTCCACAACAGAATTCCTATACTTATTACTGATTCATGATAATAAGAAAGATACTTTCATATTAAGTACTTTTATTCTACAAAAACTTTAGTTATCTTTTTAAGTTGTTATTGTTTCGTTAAAATATCAAAAATACCAAAATATTTAAATTTTAAATCCTATCAAAAATCATTTTTAGTTTAAGTAATTATCTTTTTAAAAATAGAAAAACTTTCTAAAAAGTGTATATTGCATAATCTCATTTTTAGTTTAAGTAATTATCTTTTTAAAAAATAGAAAAACTTTCTAAAAAGTGCATATTGCATAATCTTCCCTGTGGGTTCAAGTTTTTAGTTTAAGTAATTATCTTTTTAAAAATAAAAAAACTTTCTAAAAAGTGCTTATTCCATAATCTTCCCCGTGGATTCGATATTCAGGTCTTAATTAAAAAATCTTATATTACTTGATAACGATAAGCATACTTGCGTAGTATCCCAATATAAATATATATAAATTAAAAAGTTAAATTCTTATTTTTCTTCAGGATCAAGTTTTTGGTTTTGTTGCAAAATAAAGAAATATAAGTGAAAAATACCATCATAACTATTGATATACTGTGCATAAGTATTAAGTAGGGGATCACACATCTTCTTTCTTCTAATCATCTTAATGAGGTGACCAAGGAGAGAGCATCTTTGAATTTTTATATTCAATAGATGAAACATATAAATATTGGATCTATAATTTATCAGAATATTTCTTCTAGAGGTGAGTCTACTGGAAGATTAGGTTTTCTTACCCTGATTTTTTACTTTATGTAAGCAATCAGGATAAAGATATGATATTTTGGAAGAACAGATGCAACCTCTTAAACTAATTAGAAGAACCAACATTCAGATATATGACTTGCATGTTGGAATGAGGTCTAAGGGAGAAGGTTTAGATATTCCTTCAACCTCTACCTCCATACGATCTTCTTCTCATACTGCTGCTCTATCTTATGCCACTCTAGAAGATCTTCATAGTGATTATCTGGCTTGACACGTGACATAGCATATCTTCAGGGCAAAGTGACTGATATTGTTTATAAGATTAATCATGTCTGAGATACTTGAAAGACACCTAACTATGATATGAGTTTCAATACATCTCTAGTGAGTTTTTTGCAAGAAAATCATAATGTTCAGTTTCCACTCAGTCCTCCATTTCTGGACTATCATCTAGAGGACTATATTGAAGAGGAGGAGGAGACTGATGAGGAGACAAAAGAAGATGATGAAGAGGATTAGTATCTTTGTGTTATTTTTTGTTTGTTTTGTTGTATTTATTTATATTGTTAAATGTCTTGAACTCTTTAGTGCAAAAAATATTGTTGTGAACTTGTTGTAATTTGGATTTATTACTATTTGTTGCTTATACTACGTGTTGTATGTGTTATTGCACTACTGATTGTTTTATTATACTGCTCTTGTTTTACATGTAATGTTTAGAAAAACTCATGTACTTAACATCTTATTTTTTTTTATACATGTTAATTAGGCTCTATTGGTATTGTATACATGCTTCCTATACTTACATATTTTCATGTTAAACCCCTTTTTATAAAAAATCATTTTTAAAATTTTCTTACTGCTTCTATCTTCATCACTATAAATGTTTTAATCTATTAAGAAAAATTTAAGTTTGCAGGAGGGAGAAAAAAATTTTGGAAAACATAATTTTATTTGTTCTTATGAAACTATATTCAAAGAAAATATCCTTTTAAAGCAATATGAGGCATGTGGTGTTATTTTCAGAGAACAATATTTTTTTATTGTATAGATGTTGTGGTAAGACTTAAGTAAATTTTTGGTGATAAAGGTTAGTTCTAAGAATTAAGTTATTAAGAAAAAGAGAAAAGGAATATAATTTTAATATTTAAAGTAGGAAAAAAATTGTCTTTTTAAACATTAAGGATCTTAGATCTATACTATAAAGAATTGAGACTCCATAAAAAATTATTTTTGAAAACTAATGCAAATTATCAATGTAAAGAAATGTGATGAGTTTTTAACTTTAAGAGGAGGATAGTGAAGTTCAAAATCATTAAAGACTGATCCAGTTATAATAATCCTGACTAAGAAAAATAAAAGAAAGGATTGAAAATGATCCTGAAAGTAAAAAAAAGAAAAAGAAAAAGAAAAAAAGAAAAAAAGAAACGAAAAGTATATGTGAAAGTGAGGAGAAGCTTGAGGGGATGTCTAATTAAAATTGGCTTCACTTAAATCATTTTAAAGAAAGAAACTTAATTACATTTTTTATCATTTATTTTCTAGAGTATTAGTTTATCTTTACTAGTAGAGTTCTCTCAAATTATAATTGTTATTCTTCTGAGACTCCTATGATTTTCAAACTACAATTAATTTTTGAAATGAATAGAAGAATTAGAATTCCTTGACTTGATTACAAAATATTCTTATGTCTTATTTCTAACCTGAATTATTAAGATTTTCCTAACGATGACTACCACATTTACAGTACATAACATAAATGCTTTAATGAAACCCACTACCACATATTAAAACATGTTAACATATTTTTCAGAAGAAATAAGTTACTTGAGGACAAGTAACAATTAAGTTTGGGTATTTTGACATGCCTAAAATACGTTTCTTTTATTTGTACATTTAATGCCTATTTTTAATGATATTTCACTTTAATGAATGGTATTTTTGATGTTTTTGGTTGTAGGAACACTAAATAGAGTAAATGGAGCAAATGGAACAAGAATGGAGCAAATTGGAGTCAAATGAAGCAAAAAGGCCAACAATGATTTGGCGCCTAGGCGCCAGAGACGGTTATCTAGAAGATCCATTAAATTTGGACAAATTTTGAAGAGGTGCTTAAAGAAACTCTTGGAGGTTTTTAGGGCTCTATTTAAAAAGACTTCTAGAGATTCAAAAGAGAACTTTTGGAGGAGGAATAGGAAGTCTTTTGTAGAGAAGTAGATTCTTCCTAGAGAGTACAAAGTCTTGGAGGCTTGCTTTGGATTTGGAGGAGAAGAGGAGAAGTGAGAGATATCTTCTTCACTACAGATTCTAATTAAGTTTGGAGTGAATTGTAAGGAGAGTGAGTGATTTAAAGGAACTTGAAGGATTACTTGGGAAAGAGTTTAAAATAATGTTGACCTCACTTTTGGTTGAGGTCTAGCCTTTCTCTTTAGTAGCCTAGGGTCTAGCCATAGGATTTCCTATTGATTATTCTTAGAGAACTAGAAAAAGGCATCCTCACCATTAGAAATCCTAAACTCTTCTTTACTCAGCTTGTAGTTCCACATATTGGTCCTAAACTCTAGCACTTATGGGGGAGCTCAAGGAGAGTTACTATAAGGCTATTTGACCTTAGGGTTGACCTTGGGTGTTGGTCTAGAGTTAAGACACTCACTTCACTCACAATCACTCACTACCCTAAACCCATAATTTCCTGACTTTGGTCCCATGAGCCTTTGGGAAACTCATGTAGATGGTCCCCTAAACCTACTAGCCATAGGTTAGGGTTTAGCTAAGACCAGTACATAGAGGACCCAAATGGGGTTTCCATTGGTCCATGGCTTACTTTTGGTGGTTAGTTCCTCAATTTTACCCAAAATACTCAGTTTGGCTTTTTGCCCCTAAACTCCCCCAAATTACCTAGTACCCTTGAAACCCTAAATTTGGTCAAACTTCCCAAATTTATCCAAAATACCCAAAATTGTTCAAAAATCATTTAAAACCTTTTGAAAACACCCAAATTACCCAAAATCACCAAAAATTGCCAAATTACCAAAATGCCCCTCATGGGCCCCAAATTTCAAAAATTTTAAAAAATCCCAAAAATTCCCAAAGTATTACAAATTTCATTTTTTTTAACTACCACATGACCCAATTTGACCAATTTGACCATCTTTGACCAAGACCCCTAATTTGCCTTTAAAGGCCCAAACTTCTCCAAATTCAACTCAAATGTCTGTAAATTTGATCCCTATCTCCCCAAATTTCAGTCCCAAACTCAAATTAACCTTCAATGTGACCAAAATAAATCAAATCCAAGCTCAAGTTGCCCATACTTTGAGCCCAATTTTTTGATTTAGGTCAAACCCCCAATTTTGGAGACATGACCTAATCTCACCAAATAGAATCCATAGCCCCCTCAATTAGCCATGGTTTATGTTAAAAACTCTTTATAATATTCCTACACATCAAAATTGATCATAAATTTGTCTTGGTGAAGTCTAAATTTCATATAAATTCAACTTAAGTCCAAAATCCCCAAATTGCCTCAAATTGGCTATGTCCCCAAATTCCACCAAATTGATTGTCTTAATCCAAAAATTGGCCAATTCATGTTGAAAAGTCTTCATGAGGTTCATATTGACCATTTTAAACCATAAATTTGGACTTAGCCAAAGGTTAGCCCAATCTAGACCTAAGTCTAGCCCAACATGCCCAAAATGACCAATTTTCAAATTCCTTCAAATTGACCCTTCAATTGAACTCAAAATCGTTTCAATCCTTCACCAAAAATGTTCATTACAATCATCTACAATCAAGTGAATAAATCAATTGGGCTCAAGGACATGGATAGCCTAACCAAAACCCAAGTTTATGTCATTTGCACCCACTTGGACTCATGCACTAAATGTAGCCTAACCACCCTAAAGCCATCAAATTAATGACTCCACAACCATTAGTTGGACCCTAAGACTGAGCCAAAACTCACCTAACCACCTAAGTTAAGCCATGGACCAATGGTCCCTTAAATCAAGGGATTTCATTCCATAATTTCTTAAGCTTAAGATTCTTTTTGCCAAAACTAAGCCTAAGCCCATTAAATTGCTGTGACATATTCCCCTGAGTTCCCTGAGCTCCTAGCCCCCTCCCCCTGCCATGGCCAGCTGGCCTAGTTGCCAGAGAAGCCAAAACTGAGGACCACCTGCCCTTAAACTTCACCCAAATCAAATCAAGAGGCCACCTCACCCAAATCAGCTGTTAGAGCCTCTCTGCCCTCCACCTAAGCACCACATTGCACCCCTCAATTAGCCATGATAGCCACCCCTTGGCCATTTTTCTAAAAGCTCACCTCCATGGCAAAGGGAGGGGTGCTGAAAATTTCTCAGACTGAGACCTCCAAATCACTCACAGAGCCCTCCAAAATGAAATCCAATCACTCCATTTCCCTAATTCCTCCTGTGTAACACTAATTTTGAGCTAAAAAATTAGGGCAAAAACAACACATCCCTTAAAACTCCACCAAACTCTAATTACTTGTGTCCACACCTTCACAACAGTAAGAGAAGGCAAAGCCCCATCAAATTCCCCTCTGAAATAGCCCCTAACATAGCTCTAGACCAACACTTGAAATCGAGCTTGGTCGATATCATACCTAGACCTTACACCACAGCAAGAGGCTCAATCCCTAGCCTCCTTGGTCTCCAACAAACGTGCCTAGCACCTCTGATCGAAGCTTCCCTTCTCAGAGCCAAGGTATTGAACTTCTTCTCCTCCCTAGCTTCTTTTGATTCTCCATTTTCTTGGGCTTAATTTCATGGTATCTTAACCGTATGGATATGTTCCTCTAGTCTAGACGAGCATTTTAAAAAAAATTCACTTAATTTGGTTGAAAAATGAGGGAGATATCAAGCTTGGAAGATGGACGGTTCCCAGGCTAGGCTATCGGGGATGATGACAGAGCGCCGTTTGATCAAGCGTGTATCAGATAGACTGTCAAGATGAAGCCGGACAGTGCTTCAGGATATAAACTGTGGGCTGAGTCAGCGCTGAAGTGGATGGCAGCGTCGAATGGGAGCTCGCCACGTGGAGTTTTGGAGCTTCCGTAGGTTGACGAGGCACCGCACGTTTAAATAGATAAATAGGGAATAACAAAATTTAGAAAATACATTCTAACTTCAAAAATCTATATCTTGGTGTAGAAAAATCACAAAAATAAAATAAAAAATACCCTCTTTCTCAGTGAACAGAGGAGAATAATGTGGAATTGGTTTGAAATCCATTTGATGAATATTTTATTTTTAAAAAATTAATTAGTGTTAAGAGTCTTTTAACTCTCCTTGCATGTAGACTTATCACCATAGCTTGAATGTTTAGCATGTTGTAGCCTCTATCAAGGGAAACACTCCCTAATTTTTTTCTAAAGTCAGAGATCCATATTTTTTAAGTTTATGTAAATTATTTACTTAAACTAATCATAATAATTAGCATGTTGCTTAGAAAAATCCAAGAAAATTTTGGAAGATTTATGATGACCAGAGAACCTTTAGGAAAATTTCTCATGAGTCGAGTTATTTAAAATGAACCTAATCTTCATAAACCCTAAAACACTAAGGTAATTAATTTTGGAAAGCACAAGCATCAAATGACTTGATTTTTCATCTCCACTGTTGTTTAAGATCCAGAGTACTCATAAAAATTTCAAGTCATTTTGAGTCCATTTGATGGCCTAAATTGATTTCTTAAGTTAAATATCTTTTTTTTGCACTAAAATAAATTTTAATGATCAAAATATAACTCAAAAAATTATGAAAACTTATTTTTTTTGAGTTCTCTGTGATCAGGAGGATTTTATAAAACTAAAATGGAGTTTAAAATAAAAACTTTGTTTTTAGCCTATTTTTAAACATTTAAAATAATCAAAAATTCATAAAAATCACAAAAATAAAAAAATTCTTGGAAATATTCTAAATTGTTTTCTAAGCATTTAGAAGCAATTGGAATATTTTTCTTGATTTTATAAATAAATATATTGTATTTTGAAGCTTAAAATAATTTTTAAAGGCTAAAAAATGGATTTCCACTAAAATAATTCCAATAAAAAAAAATAAAAAAAGATAAAATTTGCTTCGCTAGGTTCTTTGACCTTAGGGAGATTTTTCAAAAAATATAAAACTTAATTTTCCCCATTTAAAATATTTTACATTTAATAAATACCTCAGAACTTAAAATAATTCTAATAATTCAAATAAAATTCAAAAAATCATAAAAATTTGTCCAAAGGGCTCTCTAGTCTAGGTATACCTCTAGTAAAACTTTCAAGTGATTAGGCTTCACCTTGGTCAAGTCAGCAAATTTTCTATGAAAAATCCCATTTTTGCATGAAAATAAATGTATAAATCAAATTAAATTTTGAAAAATCATATTTTCTCCTCTCATGTTTTAATTTACCCATGAATGAGGTAGGATAGAAATTTGAAAGTCATTTGAATTGAATTTGACAAATTATGAAGTGTTAGAGCCTTAGGGGCAAAGTGTAATTTGAGGAATTTGGCCTTAATTAACATTTAGGCTTAATTCAAGGAAGGAAATGGGCAACCTCTGATCTTAATTAACTTAGTTGGATGACTGAAATTAAAAAGGGGATTAATTGGTAGAAACCAACCTCACTTTCCTAATTAAAAGGACAAATTAATAAATTTCTAAATTATTAAAATTTGGAAGTTTATTAAAATTAAATTAACCTAGGACTTAGAGGAATGACTTTTGAAGTCAATAAATAATCAAATGAAATTCAGATAATGAATCATGATCACCTAAAACTTAACCTCTTCAAAATTAATTAAGACACACACCTAGGTCTTGAGGGCTTAGTAGTGATCTAAGTTAAATCAAGACTGAATAAACGAAGATTAGAAAAGAAAACATAGCTAAAATTTAAGACCTTTAAAACATTACAAGCCCAATTAGGGTCTTCATTCATATAATCTTCAAAATTAAATTACAAATGATAATTACCCTAGTCTTAAAGATAATTAGGACATCAAAGTTCATTGAGAATTAGGGTGTTCATAGGGTGAATTACTAAGCAACTCAATAAGTTTAAATGAGCTCGAGGCTTTTCACCAAGTAGTGAGAGGGAACCATGGACCTACTTCTTTCTCCTAACTTGTTGGATACCTCAGAGGTCTACTAAACTTAATGTGCTTTGCCTAACAAAATAATCCTTAATCAAACTAATAGAGACCCACAAAGATATGACCTAGGGTTAGGTAGGTCGCCAAGACTATACTTTCCTGCTTCATATAAAATGCCTTGACATGCATTTTGAGTTTCAGGTGGTGGAACAAGAAGACTCGCCAGGTACACTTTTACGCTTACAGCATTTTATAGTCTTTCTTGTACTTTCCTACTACACTTTTATTTATGCTTGTATTTACATACCTTCATTTTACAGTCTTTCTTGTACTTTTCTACTGCTTTTCTTTTATATTTGTACCATACTTACTGAAGTTTACAGTCTTTCTTGTACTTTCTTACCGCACTTTTATTTATGCTTGTATTTATATACCTGTCGTCTTTCTTGTACTTTTGATGTTAATACAAACATGCATGCTAAACAACAATGTCACCCTACATGAAAACTAAAACTATCGGGATAGTCACAAAACTAAAACCAAAATTAAAGTTAAAATCAACCAAGAAAAAATTCACTGCCACAACATTCAAAATATAAAACAACTCAAAATTTAATCATAAACATCACAAAAACCACAATTTTAACAAAATTAAGACATCTTTATCGGATGATCGGGAACCCCTTGGAGGAGGTAACCTACTGTTGCTAACGAGGCTTCCCACGGTCTAAATGAATATATGGAACTCATTAAGTTGAGTTTAGTAAATTCATTTGGACTAAGTGAATCCAATAGAAAATATGCTAGAACGAGGGAACCGTGGGATCCTAACAGGTGTCACTCTAATCAACTTTAACATCCCCATGGAAATTTAAAGAACTACAACCATAGGGCCACCTGATTTGACATCCTAACTTGACACCCTAGAAAACTCAAACTCGTCATGGCAAGGAGCTTGAAGCTAGCATTGTGGGCAGCACGGCCATCTTCAACAGCAAAACACGTCTACATCAGCTAAACCAACTTCCTTTCTTAGAATTAAACAACCAAGCCATATGATTTAGAGGTTGTTTGCTTATGAAACATAAATCCTCACCTCATCTTTAGGCCTTTGTACAATCATATCGTACAATATAAGCCCTAACTCGTCTTAGGATTCTGAGTTTGTCATTTGTCACGACCTAAACCCTCACATCTTTTAGGTTATTTTTGTGATTGTCTCACACGAATGTAAGCCCTAACAAATAAAATTGGCAGGATGAAACACTTAAATTTTTCTCCTCAAAATTGAAGCCAAACAATATGATAGACTGGGAAGGCGCTAAGGTTCTCCTCTGGATTTATGTCATCCCTTAGGTCTTCCTCCTTTGGATTCCAAAAATAAAATGCTCCAAATTTGAACCATTCCCCTTTCACACCTCTTTGTCTAATTTCATTGAAAAGTCCTTTCCTTTGAATTCCTTGAAGATAATATTTCCTGATTTTTATCGAGAGTTTTCTTAGGTGACTTCAGTCATCTAAAATGTAATTAACTATAGGGGCTTGCCCTTATAGGAAGCTTTTCTCAAACCCAGCTTAAAATAAACCCTATTTAATTTTAAATAGGAGAAATTATTGACAAATAAAATGGTTTTGCAGACCAAACAAACATCATACATTTCTTAATTTATTTGATCGAGCCTCACTCTCAAGTCTTGTGTTTATCCTTCAGGATAGATACAGGGTTTGAGGTACAACACTCTTTCATTTAAACTAGGAAAAATATGGCGTCAGTTTGATTTCATATTTTTTAAAAAACACTTATATATAAATTTAAATTATAATATCCTTCCAAAGCGGGTGACGGGATTTTGATTCTAGTGACCGACAACCTCTTAAGGGCAACTCCCCAAACCAAAATAGTGTCGACAGATAAGTTGTGCATTTTATTTATTTTTCTTTTTCTTATCTTGTAAACTTTTATTTATCAATAAATCAATGTGTTGTCGTTTCTTCTCCATGAGATCTGATTATTTTTCTTTGTCTTTCTCTCTATAATAAGGAATAATTATGTGTAGGAATGTATTTTAGTAGAAGTGCTTTTAAAATTTCATAAATTTTGATGATTCAAACTCTATGCTTCATTTACTTGTCAATCTGGTCAATTGATTTGTTAAAATCTGTTGTAAAATGTAGTGACAAAAAATGGGCTATGTTCCAACATAGTAAGAATCACATTTAGCCTTATGGATAAGAATGTAGTCCTTGAGGTTAAGTGAAAATAAATAGGAAAATAAGTTTTGATGGGTGTAGAATTGAAGATCTTAGGGTGATAGACTAAAATCCCCAATTCAGTCAAAATATTTGAAAACTAAAGCGAGATGTTAGCCCTAAGGTGAGGGGAAGTGGGAACTCTAGAGTGAAAGCTAGTATCTTCCCAGCCTAACCATGAGGTTAGGGACCAAACTCTGGATTAGCCAATGTTCTTTATGAACTTTATAGAGGGTAAAGAGTAGAATTGCTCTTATTTGGCACAATACCTTAGTTACCTTTTAAAATTATTTTCCTACACTAATTATAAATTCATTGCAAGGGGAAGGTTGTTTTATACAAATTTGAACTTTTCATACATTAGTTTCAATTTGTGGTAACTTTGCATTTAAAAACATTTTTAGATTGTCTTGCATTTACATTTTGCAATTGCTTAACGTACTAACATTTCTGTACTTCTATTGGATTATACATTCCTAAAAAACTTACGATCATTTGCTATATAAGTTCTTTACAATTAAAAGTAGGTTTTATTGAAGTTAATTTTATAAGAGTTTTGGCTATCTCTATGGGATCAATATTGGGGTTTTTAAAATAAAATCTCATATTACTTGAAACGCTACATATACTTGCGTAGTACCCCTAGTGTGTAAACCTTTTCTTATCATCTTTATATAATTTTTAATTTTACACACTAGTCACTAAATATAAATTGGGTCAAGCTTTTAGCCATATTTTTGAATTTAAATAATAGTGTAATTACGGGTCGGGTCAAGTTTTTGATGTTGCCTCAAACTTCAGTATCGATCCCACAGAGAAGTAAGGTAAGAAATCCCTTAGGCTAATTCAAGTCTACTACTATTCAACCATAGTTTGGAATGTCAATTTAAGTGATTTTTCTAATAAATATTCCTAAATAAAAATATTAAATCTAAGATCTAACGACTACTCTTAAATGAAATAATTAAATCTAAAGATAATCTTTTAGGATGAATTGATTTGGTGAATTTTGAGATGCAAAAACTATTATTCTTATGTAGTGAATTAGAAAATTTTTAGGAATGAGAAACATAGAATTCAATATAGCTAATGACAACATAATTAAATCTCTTCTTTACCCTCTTTTGAGTGCATAAAGAATATTGTTTAATTTAAAGTTGATTCCTTAACATCTCGATTCCCTTATTAGAACTAACTAGCCCATCACTTTAGCGTCACACGGCTGAATCTCAAAGTTAAGGTACAAAGCCTTGAGTCAAATTGATAAGATTCTAGCTTGTCACCCTATAAACAATCAATTTACACCCATTAACAAATACTTTCTTAATATCTACATTAAATATTGTAATGTGTCAAATAGGAGCATACCTATTCCTTACACTCTATCAAGTGCATAAAGATCATTGGCTAATTCAGAGTTTGGTTCCTAAATTAGTGGCTATGTTGGGAAGATACTAGCTCTCACTCTAGAATTCCTACTTCCCCTCACCTGAGGGCTAACTTCTCGCTTTAGTTTCTAAACATCTGGACCAAATTGGAGATTTTTGTGTATCACCATAAAATAACCAAATCTACATCCATTAAAGCTTATTTCCCTATTTATTTGCACTTAAGCTCAGGGACTACATTCTCATCCATAAGGCTAAATGTGATTCTCACTATTTTAGAACATAACCCATTTTTGGGTCACTATGTTTTACAAGAGATTTTAACAAATAAATTAGCTAGATTAATAAGTAAATTAAGCATAGAGTTTTAATCATCACATTGATAATTATAACATATTCTGACATGCATCGCAAAATCCTAAACATGAATCCTACTCATTTCAAAAGAAAAGTAAAAGGAAACTAATGACATAACATACTCATAAGTAAAAGGAAACTTAACAAGCAGAAAGAGTAAGAAACACTACTCACAAAGAAAGAAGAAAACCAATGGAAAACTTTATTACATGAAAGCAAATCCACTAGATAAGTGTTTATAAAAATCATAAGATAATGAAGAACACAATACTAAGTTTTTTCCCATTGAAAGAATGATGAAGATCTCTCCAACAAAGTTTCCCGCTGATTCATGAAATGTTAGTAAAATTCATTGCATATTCTCTCAAAATCCCTTCTGCAATCTCTTCAGAGATTGTAGAAATCTACATTCATACTCTTATTCTAAGATATATAAGAATTCATCTCTACACTCATGCCAAAACTCTCTCTAGAAATCCCACTCTAGACCCTCCATTAGAGGCATCAAGTCCCTCTTTTTAAAGAGGCACAAAACACTTCTTCATTTAAAGAAACACACCAATTCACTCCAAGAGATACACCTCTTCACTCCAAGAGACACACCACTTCATCCAAAAGCCTTTCCAAGTGTCTAGATTCATTAAACTACTCCATGGGGCATGCAAGTTGCTTGGAATCTCCTATAACATCCTAGAATAGCCCAAAATTGCCCAAAAACCTCTCCTTAATCGTTTTTGGAGCCTAGGCGCCAGTTTCGGGTGTCTAGGTGCTATCTTCTATATCATCTAGTGCCTAGGCACCAATTTCAATCACCTAGGTGCCACCCTACAAGCAGCTCCACCGTTTCTCCAGGTTTTGATCAGTTTCAGCTCCATTTCACCCCATTTCAGCTTTGTTTTGCTCCAAATTGTTATACCGGGTCAGAATTTTCTTTCTTGCTCATTTTAACTCAAAATTGCACCACTTTTGCTAAATTTTCTCCAACAGCCCATTTCTTATACCTGAAACTAAAATCATGCAAAATAACTTCCTTTAAAGTGTAATTTCATTAAAAATGAGCATAAAATATATTTTATAAAGTTTTTAGTTATTAGGCATGTCAAATACCCCCAAACTTAAAATTTTCTCCAACAGCCCATTTCTTATACCTGAAACTAAAATCATGCAAAATAACTTCCTTTAAAGTGTAATTTCATTAAAAATGAGCATAAAATATATTTTATAAAGTTTTTAGTTATTAGGCATGTCAAATACCCCCAAACTTAAATGTTACTTGTCGTCAAATAATGCTATAACTTTTAAAAATAAAATTATTAAATTGTGCCTATGGGTTTCTTCTAGATGACCTAAAAATTTTTTTAGAAATGTTATAGCCCAACTTAGAAGAATTTCAATTAAAGTGGATGATATCTAAGGTATTAAAACATTTAGTATTAAATTTAAGAATACTAATTTTCTATTTAATTCCGACTTAATTGAAATTTTTTTAAAAATATTAATTTCAAAATTTATGAATTATATATTGAAAATATTTTTGACTAATGCTTTCTAACATTAAGCATAAGATTGATCTTAAGTTTTCTTCCTTAAAAAGATTCAAGTGAAATCAATTTTTAGTTAGGGCAAATTCCTCAAGCTTCTCCTCCCTTTTTCATTCTTTTCTTTTCTTTTTTTTTCCCTTTTTTCCTTTTCATATTTTTTCCTTTTTCTTTTTCTTTTTCTATTAAGATCTTTTTAATTATTACTTTTTTTTAGGTGATGACTACTATATCTGGATAGACCTTTAATGAATTTGAATTTCACTATCCCTTTTATAAAGTTAAGAACTTATTTTCTTTCCTTAACTTAAAATCTAGTATTATTTTTTGAAAAAGAGTTTTCATAGAGTCTAAATCCTTTAAAAAGTATTACCCCAAAAATTTTTAATTTTTAAAAAATTCAATTCTTTCTACTATAAATAATTAAACAATTTCCCTAGTCTTTTCTACTAAATATCTTAACTTTAGTTTCATCCTTTTTACTAACTTTTCTACTATGTTCCACTATATAATTTCTAAAAATCAAAAGTTTAGTTTCCTAAAGGTAACACCACTTACCACATGTCATTTTAAAAAGTAATATTGAATTACATACATGTTACTGAGGACAAATAAAGTTTAACTTTAAAAGTTATTTTTCTTCCTTTCCCCAAACTTGAATTTTTAAAAATTTTTCAATCAATTCCCTAAAATGTAGAAGGAAAAAAAAGTAAAAGTTGAATCTACTAGCTACTACAACATCCTATTAAATTCATATATATGCATAATCAAAATAGAATGACTGCAGGAGAAAGTAAATCTAGCCTTAAACATGCTTGTAATAATATTAAACTAAAAGGAAGTATACTAAATTTGTAATTTATTTTTCTTCCTCCCCCCAAACTTGATTTTTAACATGTATAGCATTAAGCATAGAAAATATAAGTAGGAAGAAAAACAGTTTAGAAATTCTATCTACCACACATGTCTATCAGAAACATCCATAATTATTAAACATGCCAGAATGAAATCGACTAAAAAAAATTATAACTAGCATAACAACTATCAACATATGAATATAAAAATGTTCTTCAAGTCCTACATAAAGTTGTAACACAAAAAAAACATAAAATACAAACACAAACATTAATACATAACTGAGATCAATTCTACCTCCATCTCATCACACCTTAATTTTTAACTTTTAATTTTTTAATGGAATCATTTTATTAATTAATTTGGTATTTTAAAGCTTTTATAGAGTCTAATTCCATGGACATGATTATCCCTGATTTTTTGGTTCGCGAGCACCAACTTCAGGCATCACCTTATCCCATTAAGTATGCACCTCAAACAGTTATAAAGCTAGTGAATGATCATCCTCAAGTTATTATTCAACTAGATTATGGAACCAATTTGAAGAAAACAAGATCTGATACAAGAAGTAAAAAGATTTAGATGGACCTGTTCTATGTCCAAACTCATAATGACTCTAGTTAATCCTTAAGTCTGGCTTAGATCTGAGTTATAATATACTTGTTAATCCACTATTACTAGAGAGCAAACATAAGTATAGTCACAACTAGAAATTTTGGAATCATCTCACTCATGACGCAAAAAGATCAAATCAATCTACTAACAATTCAAACATCTGTCAACATAAATCAAACCGGTCAATGCACACAAAAGCAAACACAATACAACACATACAATCACAGCTCACAAACATGCTAAATCAAACAACACATATAACCATGGGTTTCCTCCCATAAAGTACTTAGTTTAACGTCACTAGCCCAACAAAGGATTTCCTCTTGGACTGAGAAATAAAAACTATTATTCCTATGTAGTGAATTAGATAATATTTAGGAATGAGAAACACAGAATTTATTATTGCTAATGACAATAGGAGCAAATCTCTTTTTTACCCTCTTTTGAGTGCATAACAAATATTGGTTAACTTAAAGTCAATTTCTTAATATTCTGATTCCCCCATCAGTACTAACTAGCTTGTCACACTAGCGTTCCGTAGTTGAATCTTGTTGTTAAAGCATGTAGCCTTAAGTCAAATTGACAGGAATCTATCATGTCACCCAAGAATCAACCAATTTACACCCATTAACAAATATTTTCTTAATATTGCATTCAACTAGATTAAATATTATAATGTGCAAAATAGGAGCATACATATTATTTACCCTCAGTCAAGTGCATAAAGAACATTGGCTAACCCAGAGTTTGGTCCTTAAATATGTTGTTAGATGATACACATAAAATATATAGTGTTTTTGTACACATTTTTATACTTATTTTTGAGATATTGTGCTTTAATGAAACGTATTTGCATATTTTTCTTGTAAGTACAATCAAATGAATTGAAAATTTTAATAGGAGTGAAAATAGGTCAAATTTGGAGCAAAAATGAAGAAAGGAGCAAAAATGAACTAGGGTGGCTATGCGCCCAGGATTGAAGCATAAGCGCCAGAGCATCCACGCCTAAGCATCAAGTACCTAGCGCTTAAGTGCCAAAATTAGTTACTTGAAGATTTATTTAATTGGAGTAGATTTTTGAAGAGGTGTTTGAAGCAACCCATGATAAATATGTGGGAAATAGCCCATGGACATGAACTTCATTCAATTGGCTTATGAGGAGGCAACTTCTAGAAGATTAATTGAATGAAGATACCTTTTTGAAGAGACACCAAGGCACCCATTGGATTTTTATAAGAAAAGACTTAGACTTTCCAAAAGAAGCAGCCAACAACCAACCACCAAAATTAACAACCGCCATCACCGCCAATTACCTTTGCTTTATTTTATTTTATTTTAAGTATTAGTTTTTATTGTAAGAGAAGGAAGAGAATTCAAAGGAACTTCAAGACAATTGGTGGATAGAATTTGAGATAAGTGTTTATCTTTGTCTCTAAACTTGGTTTTTAATTTAAATTTCTTATTTCTGTGCATGATTTCTACTTTTAAACTCATGTGTGGTTGTGTTTTCTCAAAGGATTCTGAGTAGTTTTCCTTATCTTTTTCCTTAAAATGGTAAGTGATTAAATGTTAAAAGAAAGTTGTGTGAAGTATTGACTTCATTGTTGGAAGAAGTTGTGATGTTCAAGACCTTGCACTTCATTTACTTCATGATTTGGCCAATTAAGATTATATAACTTGTTGTGAGAACATGTAAGATCCAAGATGGTATTATCTTAGTCAACAAATGGTTAGAATCACATATTGATTTCATGAATGAGAATGTAGTTCATGGGGTTGAGTGCAAATAAATAGGAAATATATTTTTAAGGGTGTAGAATTAGAGGACTTTAGAGTGACAGGCTAAAGCCCTCAATTTGATTTATAGTTTTAGGTTTTGATATGGAATAGCCCCTAAGTGGAGGGAGAAGCGAAAAATCTAGAGTGAGAGCTAGTATCTTAACTGCCTAGCCGGTCCTCAAGACTATTCAAACTATAGATTAGCTAATGTTCTTTATAGCATCTCTAGTAAGGGTAAAGTATATTATTGCTCCTATTTGACACAACATACTTCCGCAACTGAATTTCTATGTTTATCACTGATTCATTATAAGAAAAAAGATATTTTACTTTTATTGCTTTCTTCTTGCAAATATTTTAGTTAAGTTAATTAGTTGTTTACTTTATTTTCAATTATAGAACATTACAAAAAGAATTGAACTTTTATTCATTATAGCATCTTAAGTTTGAGTAATAATATATATTGCTAAGTATTTTGCTATCTAAAACTTATCTTTCCCGTAGGTTTGATATTTGAGACTTAATTAGAAAGTTCTATATTAATTGATAACGATACATATACTTAAGTAGCATCCCATATTGAAATATTCTAACTGCATTCTTATTTGCTTCAGAGTGAAAAATTTACCTAGCCTTTGCTTTGGATCAAGTTTTTGGCGCCGTTGCAAATTAAGAATAACTATTAAGAAAATTAATCATATAATCGCATACATCGCATTTTCCATCTATCTATATAGAAAAGCAGGATCAAGTTTTTGGCACTGTTGCCGGGGAAAGGAGAAAAATATTAGTAATTTACAAAAAAATTATTTTTTTCAAAAATAAGTTTTTGGATAACAAAATTTTTAGTAAGTCTTATTTAAATTTTAAGATTTATTTTATGAATATTGTAATGTCCTATTTATATAATGTTCTTGTTTGTGTGTTTTTATTTTTCATTTTATTTTATGTTATTTTATGTGTTATATAGTAATGTATGTGTAGTTCAAGTTCTGCAGGGCTTGTGTCTTACGATTCTGAATTAGAAAGAACTATTAGAAAAATTAAAATATTAAAAATTACTGAAAAGTTTCAAGAAATGAGAAACTAAAAAAACAAAATGTTGAAGAGTTTAGACCTTTAAGAGATTATGTAAACCCTGCGGTGGATGAACTTCATTGTAGTATTCAAAAACTGGCTATAGTGGTTAATTTATTTGAGCTTAAACCTATTATTATCCAAATGGTATCAAATAATCAGTTTGGGGGAGCACCAACTGAAGATCCAAATTTACATCTTGCCANTAAATGCTTAAAGGAGTGAAAAAAGAACAAATTTAATGCACAAAGGTGAAAAATGTACGAAAGAGTTTTGGCGCCTAAGCGTTAGATCCGGTACTTAAGCGCCGGTTAAACAGAGAAGGCCACACTTAAGCACCAGAGCCTCCGTGCTTAAGCGCCAATGACAGTTATTAGACGAGTAAATTTGATTTTTGCAAATTTTAAAGTGGTTTTTGAGGTACCCATTGACTTAATAGGTGGTTATAACCACCATGGACAAAAATTATCATGAAAGGATGCCTATCTTGGGGAAATACATCGAATCTAGACATATTTTGAAGAGAAACCAAAGCACCTTTTAGAAAATTATAAATGAAAGAAGATTATGACTTTGAAAGACGTCCTGAAAGTATTGGAAAGTTTTGAAAGTTCTCATTTAGGGAGTTAGTTCGGAGAGATTTTCAGGCACCACTTTTACTTTTATTTTATCCTTCCTCATTTGGGGAGTTAGTTTGGAGAGATTTTCAGGCACTACTTTTACTTTTATTTTATCCTTTTTGTTATTTTATTTTGAGTGGATTATAAAGAGAAGAGAATCAAAGGAACTTTAAGAGTTTGGTGGAGGACTTGAGATAAGTTTTTTTCTTTTTATTTTAAGACTAATTTTTGTTTTAATTAAGACTTATTGTTGGTTTGTCAATGATTTCTTCTTTTAAACTAAAGTGTGGTTTTGTTTTCTTCATGGATTCTGAGAAGTTTTCTTTATCTTTCTTCTTAAAATTATAAATATTTAAGTTTAGGATGGAAGTTGTTGAAAGTATTGATCTTCAATGATGGAAGAAGTTGTGATGATTTAAATCCATGCACTTCATTTACTTCTTGATTTGGTCAATCCAGATGTTAAAATTTGTTGTGAGAACATTTAAGAACTGGGCTGGTATTATCTCAGTCAACAAATGGAAAAAATCACATGAGGTCTTAGGAATGAGAATGTAGTTAACATGATTGAGTGCAAAGAAAAAGGAAAATGTTCATTGAAGGGTGTAGAGTTAGAGGACTTAAAGTGACGGGTTAAAGCCCCCAACTTGGTTTATTATTTTAGGTTATGATACGAGAATGTTATCCCTCAGATGGAAGGAATCGAGGGAACTCTAGAGTGAGAGCTAGTATCGTCCCTGCCTAGCAGGTCTTCAGAACTATTTAAACTTTAAATTAGCCAATGTTCTTAATAACATCTCTAGTAAGGGTAAAGAATATTATTGATCACATTTGGCACAACACAATTCACATACTTCCACAACAGAATTCCTATACATATTACTGATTCATAACAAGAATAAAGAAATTTTCATATTTAGTGCTTTTCTTCTAAAAAAACTCTTATATTTTTAAATTGTTAATGTTATATCAAAATATTAAATATACCAAAAATATTTAAATTTTCATAACTGAAAAAAATCATCTTTAGTTTAGATAATTATCTTTTTATTAAAAATAGAAAGTATGTTGTTTAATAGTGCATTTTTGTGTATTCTGCCTATGGGTTCGATATTCAAGTTTTAATAAAAAAATTCTATATTACTTGATAACGATACTTATACTTGCTTAGTATCCCAAAATATAAAAATTAAAAGTTAAATTCTTATTTTTCATTAAAATCAAGTTTTTGGTTTTGTTGCAAAGTAAGGAAATATAAGTGAAATATAATCTGAATTATTGTTGTACGGAGCAAATTAGCAGTATCTAGAGATCAAGTTTTTGGCGCCGTTGTCGGGGATAAATTGATTTTAAAAAGCAAATTTCTATTTTTAGAAAGTTTTATTTAGTTTTTTAGTTATCTTATCTTATTTTATTTTGTTTTGTTTATTTTATTATATGTTAGTGTATGTGTAATTCAGGTTATGAAAGACTAGTGCCCTACAATTCTAAATTAGAAAGAACTATTAGAAAAATTAGAAAAACCAAAAAAAATGTAAATTTTGAAAAATATAAAAAAATTACAGAAATGGAAGAACAAAATAATCAAAATGCTGAAATTCATCAAGAGTTTAGACTTTTAAGAGATTATGCCAACCCTATAGTAGATGAACTTTATTGTAGCATTCAAAAACCTACTGTAATGGCTAATTCATTTGAGTTTAGATCTGTTATTATCTAAATGGTATCATATAATTAGTTTGGGGGATCACCAACTGAAGATCTAAATTTACATCTTGCCAATTTTCTAGAATTGTGCAGGATCACCAACTGAAGATCCAAATTTACATCTTACCAATTTTCTAGAATTGTGTGCTACAGGGGGTCACCAACTGAAGATCCAAATTTACATCTTGCCAATTTTCTAGAATTGTGTGCTACATTTAATACGATGGTTTATTAGATGATGCCATAAGACTTAGGTTATTTCCTTTCTCACTGAGGGATAAAGCTAAGATGTACTTAAATTCATTAGCACCTGAATCTATCAGAACTTGGGGTGATTTAGCACAAAAATTCCTTGCTAATTATTTTTCACCATTAAAAACTGCAAAGCTTATAAATGATATTACATCTTTTAATCAGTTTGAAGGGGAATCTATTTATGAAGCATGAAAAAGATTTAAAGAACTCTTAACAAGGTGTCCACACCATGTTATACTTGATTGGTTAATAATTCAAACTTTTTATAATGGATTAGTTGGATCCCTTAGATCAATTATCGATGCCGCTGCTGGTGGTTCATTGGTGTCAAAACCATTTCATGACGCTTTTGCTTTAATTGAATAAAATGACTACCAATAATTTTCAATGGCCTTCTGAGAGGGTAAAACCTAAGAAAGTAGCCAATATTCATGAAATCGTTGCATTTACCATTTTAGCAAATTAAGTTGCTACAATTTCAAGGAAGTTAGACCAATTTGGAATGAATTTTCTGAACCAATTTTCATGATTGAAGAGAATTCATTAGGCCAAATGGTAGATTATCAATCATCATTAGAAACTTTGAATGCCATAAATAAAAAGTGGAATAACCCATATTCAAATTATTATAACCTAGGTTGGAAGAACCATCCCAACTTTAACTGGAATAACAATTTGGGTGATAATAATTAGCAATTTGGGAACAACCAAGGAAATCCATTAGGAAACTGGAACAACCAAGGGAATAATAATTATAGATCTACTTATCTTCCAGGTTTCAATAGAAATACACAGTTTAACAACAAGAAGTTGTGTATAGAAGAAGTGTTGTTACAAATGAGAAATCAATTACAAAGTAAAGGAGCTACAATTAGAAATATTGAGAATCAACTTGGACAAATAACAAATTCATTAAGTAATGGATCCCAAAGAACACTTCCTATTAATACTAAATCAAATCCAAAAGACCATAATAAAAAGCAAGTAAAAGTCGTTCAACTTAGAAGCGGAAGAGAGTTGGAAGGTCGGGTTCAATTGAAGTAGAGAGAGAATAAATTGAAAAATCAAAAGAGGACGCTCCAAAAGATTTTGAGAGACCTATTTCTCCACTAAAAATTGATCTGAAAAAACCACCACCTCCATTTCCTCAAAGACTTCATCAGCAAAACTTGGATAAGCAATTTTCAAAATTTATGGAAATATTTAAGAAGCTTACAATTAATATTTCATTTGCTGAAGCCTTAGAACAAATACTGAGCTATGTAAAGTTTATGAAGGATATTCTCAACTATAAAAGGAAGTTTAAAGATAATGAGACTGTTGAACTTAGTGAGGAGTGATGTGCGATAATTCAGAAAAAGCTTCTTGAAAAGCTTAAAGATCCTGGTAGCTTTACAATTCCATGTGCAATAGGAGACAAATTTTATGGGAAAGCCTTATGTGATTTAGGTGGAAGCATTAACCTTATGTCATTATCAATATTTAAAAGATTGGGATTAAGAGAAATAACCCCTACTACTGTAACTCTGCAATTAGTAGATTGTTCGATAACATACCCTAAAGGAGTTATAGAAGATGTCCTAGTGAAAGTGGATCAATTTATCTTTCCTGTTGATTTCATTGTGTTAGATATGGAGGAAGATAAAGAGATATCTATCAATTTGGGGAGACCTTTTCTAGCCATAGGAAGAGCAATGATATATGTGCAGAAAAAAGAATTAACAATGCGCGTTAATGATCAAACTGTTACTTTTAACATTTCAAGATTAATGAAATACTCTACAAAAGGTAAAGATGATGAATGTTTTAAAATGGATGTTATAAGATATCTAAGAGAATGCCATTTCAAAATTACTTATGAAGAAAAATATGAAGTACAAGCTTTAGAACATGAGCAATAAGATGAATTAAATCATTGTGAAGATCTTTTTAAGGAAGATTCAAACTATGTTCAAGAAAGTTTTAAAATTTTGGACAAGATAGACAAAGAAAAATTATTTTGTCCATCTATTGAAAAACCTCCAGAACTAGAGTTGAAGTTACTTCCTGANATATTAAAAAAAATTTAAAATGAAATTGACCATATATTTTTCATAGTTTAAATGAAAGAGCACTATACCTTAAACTCTGTATCTATCCCAAAAGATAAACATAAGACTTGAGGGTGAGGCTCGATCAAATAAACTAAGAAATAAATGACATCTGTTTGGTTTACGAAACCATTTTGTTTACGGACAAGATCCTCTATTTAATATGAAGAATTAAATAGAGTTTATATTAAGTTGGGTTAAGAAAAGCTTCCTGTAAGGGCAAGCCCTATAGTTAACTACATATAAGATAATCAAATTCACCTAAGAAAACTCTCAATAAAAATCAGGAATATTATCTTCAAATGGGTGTGAAAGGGGAATGACTCAAATTTGGAACATTTATTATAGAGTCCAAGGGAGGAAGAACTAGGGGATGTCACAGATTTGGAGGAGAAGCTCGGTGACTTCCCATGCTACCCTAATGTTTGGCATCAGTTTAAAGGAGAAATATTTAAATATTTCATCCTGTAAATTTTATTAGTTAGGGCTTACATTCATGTGAACGATCACACAAATAGCCTAGAAGATGTGAAGATTTAGGTCATGACGAACGACAACCTTAGAATCCTAAGACGCGTTAGGGCTTAAATTGTAGAGCGGAGCTATATAAAGGCCAAAAAAAAGTTGAGGATTTATGTTGCATAAGCAAACCACCTCAAAGTCCTATGGCTTGGCTATTTAATTTTAAGGAAAAATATGCTGTTGTAGATCCTCTTGCTGTTGAAGATGGTCGGGTTGCCCACAATGCTAGCTACAACCTCTTCGTCATGACGAGTTTAAGTTTTCTTATGTGTCAAGTTATAATGTCAAATTGGATGTCCCTATGGTTATGGTTTTTAAATGTTATGGGACATATTAAAGTAGATTAGAGCGACACCGATTAGGATCCTATGGTTCCCTCGTTCAGGTACCACTATTTTCTATTAGATTCACTTAGTCCAAATAAATTTTTGAAACTCAACTTAATGAGTTCCATACTTTCATCTAGACCGTGGGAAGTCTTGTTAGCAATCGTAGGTTACCTCCTCTGAGGGATTCCCGATCATCTGATAGAGACGTCTTAATTTAGTTACAATTGTTGTTTTGTGATGTTTGTGATTAAATTTTGAGTTTTATTATATTTTGGATATTGTGGCGGTGAATTTTATCTTGGTTGATTTTAGTTTTGGTTTTGGTTGGACGACTATCCTAGCATTATTGGTTTTCATGTAGGGTGGCATCGTTGTTTAAAATGTAAGCTCAAGGCAAAAAGTACAGAAAAGTAAATGCATTAATTTAAAAGCGTACATGCCGATTCTTCTCGTTCCACCACTTGAAAGGTCAATACTTGCAAGACATGTATATAATTTTGCAAGGAATTTAAATTGCAGGATTAGATGAAGTTCTAGCTACCAAACCCCAAGTTATGATTTTCTTGAGTCTCGTAAGATCTTAGTGGATTATTTTAGAGCAAAAGTATGATAAGTCCAGATTGCCCTTCAGAATGTCCAATAGATTTCAAAGTGCTTGGGGCATGACCTTAGACCATTTTGAAGATCTCTTGAAATATTTTGAGTTCATTTTTGGACTTATCTTATTGTTTCATTAACCATCCGAGGCTGAAGTGTGACTACCCCATTGCTCAGTGAGACCTGATAATTTAATTATCCCTAAGATAGGGTACTCAATCAATCAGTTGATGTTCCCTTTAAGAGTTATGTGAGTGAGTGCCCCTAAGGAAATTTTAAGTCATTGAAGATTATGGTGCCTGCAGTTAAAGTCAGACTCGTTGTGTTTAAAGATATTAATCACTGATCACATTATCTTCTAAATCCAATCAATTGAGTTTAAGTGCCGAGCCTAGGTCACTACTAAGCCCTTAATAATCATGATAAGTGAAATGTTGGTTATCAAAAATTTGATTAAAGTGATGTGTATCCTTATTGAATGATGACATCATCCTTAACTTTGGGCTTAAGAAAAGTACAATATCATCCTTCTAATTTAAGCCCATCACTTAAGAATTATTTGATCTTAATTGATTACCAATCCATGAAGATTAGGAGGATTATGATTTTGTTGATGTTGTGCAAGGGTGGTGTGTGGGTTTCTACCTTTTTAATGTCATTGTATTTCAATCATCCAAGCATATTTATTAAGATCAAAATTACCCATTTTTCTCTTGGTTAATCCTAAATTTTGATTAAGGCACCAAAGTTTAAAATGACTATTTCACCTTAGGGACACTTGACCTCATAACTCACCAAACACAACTCAAATGACTTTGAGGGTTTAAAGTGTCATATCCATGAGAAAATTATAATATCTAGAGGAGAATGTGTGGAACTCTCAAAATTTAATTTTATTTAATTATTTATTTGAGCTTAAAAAATAGGATTATTTAGAAATTGATTTATTTGACTTTTCAAAAAATTTTTTTTTATTTATGAGAAAATTATTAGAGGTTTCCCTAGATCAGAGAATACTTAGACAAAATTTCATGATTTTTTGAATTAAATTATTATAATTATTTTAATGGGAGAATGAAGAAAATCTACTTTTAAGCCTTTTAAAATTTATTTTTAACTTAGGAAAATTATGAAAAATATTTTAATGAGTCCCAAGTGAACAAAGGACAATTAGGCATATCTATAAATGTTTTGATATTTTTGGGATTTTTAATTATTTTTAATTTTTTTAAAATTCAATATAAGGCTTGAAAATTAAGTATTTTTTAAAAAGCAATTTTTATTTTTCCTAAGTGCCTCTAATCACAAGGAACTCAAAAAACCACATTTCATAATTTTCTCAAGTGTGCTTAATTTAATATAATTATTTTTGTACAAAAATATAAGGTTCCTTAGAAAATCAACATTAATATTTGAACTTAATCAAATAATTTTTAAATTTTACAGTGAGTAAACATGATTTTTATGAACAATGTGGAATTAATTTTGCCAATTTTTGATCATTACATAATTTTCTAAAGTTCACATTAGATATTTACATTTAATTAAATATAGAAGTTTACACGATAATTCAAAGCATCATGATATTTTTTCTAGACTTTTCTGACCATAGAAAACCTACTAAAATTATTCTCATAATATTTCAAATGATATTTTGATTTATATAATTAAAATAGCTAAAATAGCAACCTTAGCTTGAAAATTAGGGGTAGAAGCATATAGATGTCCTCTAACCTTGAAATAATCAGTAGACATGGCCTCTGTCATGAGGAATGAACCCTCAAAATTTCAAGCCATGATGAGTAATATTTCATCTTGGAGAATTGAAATATCACAAAGGGTATTTAATTCAATAAAAATCAGGAAATAAGAAAATAATTTTTATTTTTAGTCCATATTATTCTCCTCTGTTCACTGAGCAAGAGGGTATTTTTTTTTTATTTTTATGATGTTTCTAGAGAAAGATATAGATTTTTGAAGTTTAGTCATTTAAAATAATTCAGAAAATCCATATTTTTCTACTTATCCACGTGGCGCCAACTCAACCTGCGGCGGCTTCGAACTCACACGCAGAGCTTTGCTATTTAACGCCGCCATCCACCTCAGCTACCATGCGCCCCGCGGTTCATGCATCAAGAGTTGGTCCAGCTTGATCTCCTTCGTTGATGAAATAAACACACGATTGGATGACTCTCCGTTATCGTCCCCAAGTGACCTAACCCATAAGCTGTTCACACTAAAACCTTAAGATCTTTGCCTAGACTCAACCAAATAGCACGTGCTTTGTTTCTAAACCTTCATCTACTCAATACAAAACCATCTATATGGTTAATTAGGTATGAAATCAAGCCATTATAAATGGACAATAAAATAAGCTAGGATTAGGATTGAGGTTCAATACATTTGTCTGAGAGGGGAGGCTTCAATTAGATGGTTGTGGTAGCTTTGATTGGACCCAACAAACCTCCGGATGAAGTCTCAAGCTTTGGTGAATTGTCTAGGTATGATTTCAACCAAGTTGGTTTTTATTTGTTGGTCTAAAGCTATGCTAGAAGCTATTTCAGACGGGGATTTTGTGGTAATCAACTTCTTTCACTGTGGGGATGGTGTGTGCACAATTAATTGATGTTTGGTGCACTATGGTGGAGTGGAGAGATTAGTCCTGGTTTTAGGGCAACTTTTAATGGAGAAATTATCTTTAAAGGGTGGTTATCGATGGCTCAGAGCAAGGGGTTTGCAATTGGGATGGTTTGGAGAAGCTCTGGTGATATTTTGGCAGAGTTTCCTGAAAGTTCCAAGTACTCCCTTCCATGGTCATGGAGAGCTCCATTTATAGCCATGACTGTTGATACACCTAAAATATATAGTGTTTTTAGACATATTTTTATACCTATTTTTGAGATATTGAATACACCTAAAATATATAGTATTTTTAGACACATTTTTATACCTATTTTTGAGATATTGTGCTTTAATGGAAGGTGTATTTTTGTGTTTTTCTTGTAGATACATGGTAAAAAGGGTAAAAATGCTTAAAGTAGTGAAAAAGGATAAAACTTGGAGCAAAAAGGTAAAAAATTGGGTAAAGGAGTTTTGGCGCCTAAGTGCAGGTTACACAGAGAAGGTCGCGCCTAAGCGTAGAGACCCCACGCTTGAGCGCTTGTGGCAGTTACTAGACGAGTAAAATCAGTTTTCACAAATTTTGAACAGGTTTTTGAGGCACCCATTGGCTTAATAGGTGGTTCTAACCATCATTGACAAAATTATCATGAAAGGATGTGTCTCTTGGGCAAATACATCAAATCACGACACATTTTGAAGAAATCCCAAGGTACGTCTTTGAAAACTGTCAAAGAAAGAAGAGAGGACATAGAATAGAGTCATGAAAATATTAGCAAGTTTTGAAAGTTCTTCTCTGGGGAGTGAGTTTGGAGATATTTTTAAGAGCCACTTTTATTTACTTTATCCTTTATGTTATTTTGTTTTGAGTGATTGTAAAAGAGAAGAGATTCAAAAGAACTTCAAGAGTTTGGTGGAGGACTTGAGATAAGCTTTTATCTTTTTGTTTTAGACTACTTTTGGTTTTAATTGATACTTGTTGTTGGTTTGACATTGATTTCTTCTTTTAAACTAAAGTGTGATTTTTTTTTTCTCCATGGATTTTGAGTAGTTTTCTTTATTTTTCTTCTTAAAATGATAAGTAATTATGTTTTGGATGGAAGTTGTGGAGAGTGTTGATCTTAATGATAGAAGAAGTTGTGATGATTTAAATCCATGCACTTCATTTACTTCTTGATTTGGCAAATCCAGATGTTAAAATTTATTGTGAGAACATGTAAGAACCGGGTTGACATTGTCTCAGTCAACAATTGGAAAGAATCACAAGAGGTTGTATGAATGAGAATGTAGTTCATATGATTGAGTGCAAATAAATAGCTAAATATTCATTGATGGGTATAGAGTTAGAGGACTTTAAAGTAAGAGGTTAAAGCCCTCAACTTGTTTTATTATGTTAGGTTCTGATACAAGAATGTTAGCCCCCAGGTGGAGTGAATTGAGGGAACTCTAGAGTGAGAGATGGAATCTTCCCTGCCTAACCGGTTTTCAGAACTATTCAAACTTTAAGTTTGCCAATGTTCTTTGTAGCATCTCTAGTAAGGGTAAAGAATATTATTGTTCCAATTTAGCACAACATAATTTGCATACTTTCATGAAAGAATTTTTATACTTATTACTGATTCATGATAAGAAGAAAAATATTTTCATATTAAGTACTTTTCTTCAACATAAACTTTAGTTATCTTTTTAAGTTGTCACTGTTTTGTTAAAATATCAAAAATACCAAATAAATATTTAAATTTTAAATTCCTTCCAAAAATCATTTTTAGTTTAAGTAATTATCTTTTTAAAAATAGAAAAACTTTCTAAAAAGTGTATATTACATAATCTTCCATGTGGGTTTCATATTCAGGTCTTAATCAAAAAGTCTTATATTACTTGATAACGATACGTATACTTGCGTAGTATCCCAATATAAATATATATAAATTAAAAAGTTAAGTTCTTATTTTTCTTCAAGATCAAGTTTTTGGTTTTGTTGCAAAATAAGGAAATATAAGTGAAAATTACCATTAGAATTAGTGTTATACTATGCATAAGCATTAAGTAGGGGATCAAGTTTTTGGCGTCATTGGCAGGGAGAAAACTAAGTAAATTTTTATTTTTAGAAAGTCTTATTTAAATTTTAAATATTGTATCTTATTTTGTATGTTTTATTTTAATTTATTTCATGTTATGTTAGTGTATGCTAGTTCAGGTTATGATAGACTAGTGCCCTACGATTCTGAATTAGAAAGAACTTTTAGAAAAATCAAAAAAACCAAAAAAATTAAAAATCTTGAAAAATCCAAAGAAATTACAGAAATGACAAACCAAAATAATAAAAATGTTGAAATTCATCAAAAGTTTAGACCTTTAAGAGATTATGTCAACCCTACTGTAGATGAACTTCATTGCAACATTCAAAAACCTACTGTAGTAGCTAATTCATTTGGGCTTAAAACTGCTATTATCCAAATGATATCAAATAATCAGTTTGGGGGATCACCAGCTGAAGATCTAAATTTACATCTTACCAATTTTCTAGAATTGTGTGCTACATTTAAAAATACGATGGTGTTTCAGATGATGCCATAAAACTTAGGTTATTTCCTTTCTAACTGAGGGATAAAGCTAAGATGTGGTTGAATTCGTTAGCACCTGGATCTATCAAAACTTGGGGTGATTTAGCACAAAAATTCCTTGCTAAATATTTTCCACCATAAAAAACTGCGAAGCTTAGAAATGATTTTAAATCTTTTAATCAGTTTGAAGGGGAATCTATTTATGAAACATGGGAACGATTTAAAGAACTCTTAAGAAAGTGTGCACACCATGTTATACCAGATTGGTTAATAATTCAAACCTTTTATAATGGATTAATTGGTTCTTACACCATGTTATACCAAATTGGTTAATAATTCAAACTTTTTATAATGGATTAGTTGGATCTCATAGATCTATTATTGATGCCGCTGCAGGTGGTTCATTGCTGTCAAAACCATTTAATGACACTTATGCTTTAATTGAAGAGATGACTACCAATAATTTTCAATGAACTTCTGAGAGGGTGAATCCAAAGAAAGTAGCCAATATTCATGAAACTGATGCATTTACTATATTACCAAATCAAGTTGCCACAATTTCAAGGAAGTTAGACCAAGTTGGATGAATTTTTCTTAACCAATTTCCATGATTGAAGAGAATTCATTAGGCCAAATTGTAGATTCTCAAGTATCAATAGAAACTTTGAATGTCATAAATAATAAGGAGAATAACCCATATTCTAATTATTGCAACCCAGGTTGGAGGAACCATCTAAACTTTAAATAAAATAATAATTTTTGTGGTAATAATCAGCAATGGGGGAACAACCAAGGAAACCCATTGAGAAACTGGAACAACCAAGGGAATAATAATTATAGATCACTTATCCTCTACGTAATAGTAATACACTTTAAGGATAAGAAGTTGCCTATAGAGGAAGTGATGTTACAAATGGGTAATCAATTATAAAGTCAAGAAGCTACAATTAGAAATATTGAGAATCAACTTGGGAAAATCACAAGTTCATTAAGTAATAGATCCCAAGGAACACTTCCTAGTAATACTGAATCAAATCTAAAAGACCGGAATAAAGAGCAAGTTAAAACCGTACAACTTAGAAGCGAAATAGAGTTGGAAGGTAGGGTTCAAAAAGAGATTGAAGTAGAAGGAGAAGAAATTGAAGAATCAAAAGAGGATGCTCCAAAAGATTCTGAAAGACCTATTTGTCCATTGAAAATTAATTTAGAAAAACCACCACCTCCATTTCCTCAGAGACTTCGACAATAGAAGTTGGATAAGTAATTTTAAAAATTTCTAGAAATATTTAAGAAGCTTACAATCAATATTCCATTTGCTGAAGCTTTAAAACAAATGCCATGCTATGTATGGTTTATGAGGATATTCTCAACAGAAAAAGAAAGTTTGAAGATAATGAGGCTGTTGCACTTAGTGACGAGTGCGGTGCTATAATTTAGAAGAAACTTCCTGAAAAGCTTAAAGATCCCGGTAGCTTTACAATTCCATGTGCAATACGAGATAGATTTTATGGGAATCTTTATGTGATTTAGGTGCAAGAATTAACCTTATGCCATTATCAATATTTAAAATATTGAGATTATGAGAAATAACCCCTACTACTGTAACTCTGCAGTTAGCAGTTCATTCAATAACCTATCCTAAAGGAGTTATAGAAGATGTTCTAGTGAAAGTGGATCAATTTATCTTTCTTATTGATTTCATTGTGCTAGACATGGAGGAAGATAAAGAGATACCTATCATTTTGGGGAGACCTTTCCTAGCTACAGGAAGAGCAATGATAGATGTATAGAAAGGGGAATTAACAATGCACGTCAATGATCAAACTGTTATTTTTAATATTTCAAAATCAATGAAATACCTTGTAAAAGGTAAAGAAGATGAATGTTATAGAATGAATGTTATAAGATATCTGAGCAAATGTTATTTCAAGACTACTTATGAAGAAAAATCTAAAGAAAAAGATTTGGAACACGAGCAAGAAGAGTATGTGTAAACCTTTTTAATGAAGATTCAAGTTATGTGCAAGAAAGTTTTGAAATTTTGGACATGATAGACAAATATAAATCATTTTGTCCATTTATTGAAAAACCTCCAGAACTTGAGTTGAAATTACTTCCTGAACANTACGGTGAGAGAGTAGTGGGAGCTCTGGAGTGACAGCCGGTATCCTCCCTGCCTAACCACGAAATTAGGGACCAAACTCTAGATTGGTCAATGTTCTTTATAGCGCTCAAAATAGGGTAGAGAATATGATGGCTCCTATTTGACATAAAATAGTTTTTAAATATATTTTTCAAATGATTTCAGTTTTTTAACAAGCCATATTTTCATTGTAAAGGGGAATGGTGTTTTCTCATACTTGAACTTTTTGTCAACAAAAACCTTTNATCGCTCAAAAGAGGGTAGAGAATATGATGGCTCCTATTTGGCATAAAATAGTTTTTAAATATATTTCTCAAATGATTTCAATTTTTTAACAAGCCATATTTTCATTGTAAAGGGGAAGGGTGTTTTCTCATACTTGAACTTTTTATCAACAAAAACCTTTGTTTAATTTCAGCAATTTTACTTTTGAAAGTTTAGCATCTAGTTTAACTTAACTGTTAAAATTTTACATCTGCATTTTTAGTAGCATTTCACTTGAGTAGTTTAACTTCAAACTTCATACTTTACTTTATTTTTATTTTTATATATCTTAATTTAAGAATAGAATAGTAATAACTACCTTATATATATTTCCAGCTTCCTTGTGAGATCGATATTTAGGACTCTATTAGAGTCATGTATTACTTGAACGATACGTATACTTACGTTATATGTAGAAGAGAATTGGGAGTTTAAAAGATGTTTTAAAGATAAATTATTTTCATTAAAGTTACATTATTGTTTGGGTTACATTGCATATTTATATTATTTTGATCCCAAGTTTCCGCACATCATTTTCACACACTTAAACGTTGTGATTAAGCCACCTTATTTCTAGATGTTTGCTAGACTAGGGCTAGGTGTAGTTAAGATTATTCATATCTTGGGTATTTTTATTTAGTTTGTGCTCTAGCCATGCATTTTGATTGATACTTTGTGTGTTTACTGGGTGTGGACATCCACACTAGTTTTTGTGACAGTTTTCTTGTAGGGAGCCATGTTCAATAAGGAAGGGCTTTAATGATTTCATCTAAAACAGTTTCTTCAAGTATTGTTTACTTTCCATCTCACCAGGTAAGTTTCATGTAGATGGCCTTTATGCAAACCTAATTTTCATTTAGGTCAAATCTTTCATTTTGGACTTTATCATGTACTTTAGATAGTCCCTAGGTAGAGTCTGTATCAAAAATAAGATACATGCAATGGTTCTACATGAAAAACACCAAGAGAAACTTGCTCATATCCCATCCTTTGATTATGATTTTATATTTGATGTATATAATTAGGTCAATGTATATTTAGGTGGTTCCTGGTCATTTTTTGCTTTTCTGGGATATGTTGCCGACCCAGCTACACCGATCTTTTGTTATTCATATATTTGGCATGTTAATTTCAGCGATTTGCTGACTTGATACCACTTTCTTTACATGTGGATTGTCTAAAAATTATGCAAATTTACAATTTATGCTCTCTAAGGAAAAAAAATTATAATTTTTCAATAAAAGTCAAGCAATAAAAGATTAAGACTAATCAAAATTTAGGATTAAAATATCACAACTTTTCAAAAACCTACTTTTACTTTTTTGTATGGCCTTCGAGGCAAATTCAAAATGATTTGTGTAGCATGAGTATAATACATGTAATCCATAATAAAGCCTCCATATTAGGACTTGTTAGCTGATTGCATCATATTTGCATGTTATGAGGAGAAGTCTGTGTATTTCTTCAACCTGTTTTGTCAAGCATAAGATTTCTACTTAGGAGGTTGTTGACACACATAAAATATATAGTATTTTTATACACATTTTTATACCTATTTTTGAGATATTGAGCTTTAATGAAAGATATTTATATGTTTTTCTCTCAGGTACAATCAAATGGATGAAAATCCTTAAAGGAGTGAAAAAGGTCAAATTTGGAGAAAAAATAAAGTAAGGTGCAAAAAAGAATTGGGGCATTGATACACCTAAAATATATAGTGATTTTAGACACATTTTCATACCTATTTTTAAGATATTGCACTTTAATGGAAGGTATTTGTCTGTTTTTCTTGCATGTATAAGTTAAAAAGTGAAAAATGCTAAAAGGAGTGAAAGGATCAAATTTGGAGCAAAAATTCTAAAAATGGTGCAAAAGTATTTTGGTGCCTAAGCGCCGGTGAAATAGAGAAGGCCACATCTAAGCACTAGAGGCCCCACGCTTAAGCGCCAATGACAATTACTTAATGGGTTAATTCATTTTAACGAATTTCAAAGTGACATTTGAGGCACCTATTGGATAAAGTGGGTGGTTATAACCACAAGGAGAAAATATAATTAAAGGACTTGTGAAAGGAGGAATCCCTTGGTAAATAAGTCGAATCAGGACACATTTTGAAGAGATACCAAGGCACCTCTTGGAAAATTAAAAAAAAAAAGAAGTTGAGACTTTAGAAGGGTTCTGAAGAGTTCTGAAAAGTTCTTGAAGAAATTCGTAGAGAAACTTTTAGAGAAAATTTTAGACATCACAAATTTATTTTTCCTTTTGTTTTTAGTTTTATTTTGAGAGTTAAGAGTGTTGTAAGAGAGAAGAGATTCAAAGGAACTTCAAGAGTTTGGTGGTAGATTTGAGATAAGTTTTTATCTTTGTTTGAAACTACTTTTTGTTTTAATCAAGACTTCTTGTTGGTTTGACAATGATTTCTACTTTTAAACTAAAGTGTGGTTTTTTTTTCTCCATGGATTCTGAGTAGTTTTCTTTATCTTTCTCCTTAAAATGATAAGCAATTAAAGTGTTGGAAGGAAGTTGTGGAGAGTATTAATCTTTAATGTTGGAAGAAGTTGTGATGATTTAATTCCATGCACTTCATTTACTTCTTGATCTGGCCTATCTAAATGTTAAAATTTGTTGTGAGAACATGTAAGAACCGGGATATTATTTTCTCAGTCAACAATTGGAAAGAATCACATGAGATTGTACGAATAAGAATGTAGTTCATATGATTGAGTGCAAATAGATAAGGAAATAATCTTTGAAGGTTGTAGAGTTAGAGGACTTTAGAGTGACAGGCTAAAGCCCCCAACTTGGTTTATTTTTTTAGGTTCTGATATGAGATGTTAGCCCCAAAGTGGAGGGAACCGAGGGAACTCTAGAGTGAGCGCTTGTATCTTCTCTGCCTAACCGATCTTCAGAACTATTGAAACTTTAAATTAGCCAATGATCTTTATAGCATCTCCAGTAAAAGTAAAGAATAATATTGCTCCTATTTTACACAACACAATTTGAATACTTTTACAACAAAATTTCTTTACTTATTACTAATTCATGATAGGGAGAAAGATATTTTATATTTAGTGCTTTTCTTTTACATAAACTCAAGTTATCTTTAATAAGTTTTTATTTCATTTTCAAACATTAAAAATACTAAAAAGAGTTTAAATTTTGTTCCTGTGATAAAAATTATAGTTTAAGTATTTATCTTTTTAAAGTAGAAAGTTTGTTACTTTAATTATCGCATATTGTGAACAATCCCTGTGTGTTTGATATTCGGGGCTTTATCAAAAATTGCTAAATTACTTGATAACGATACGTATACTTGCATAATATCCCAATATATATTAAGTTAAAAAGTTAACTTCTTATTTTCTCCAGGATCAAGTTTTGATACTATTGCAAAGTAAGGAAAGATAAGTGAAAAATATAATCAAATACATTGTTATATTGTTACATATAAACAGTTGAGATCAAGTTTTTGGCTCTGTTGCTAGGGATTGATTGAAGGAAAATTTTTATTTTAGAAAGTTTTATTTAAACTTTAAGAGTTATTGTAGGAATATCTTATTGTAGTATTTTATTTATAAAGTATTTTTGTGTGTTTTATTTTATTTTACTTATTGCTAGTGTATCTGTAGTTCAGGTTCTGAATGATTAGTGCCCTACGATTCTGAATTAGAAAGAACTGTTAAGAAAATAAGAAAAAGCAAAAAAATTAAAACTTCTGAAAAATTTAAAAAAAATATAGAAATGACATATCAAAATAATCAAAATGCTGAAATTCATTATGAATTTAGACCATTAAGAGATTATGCCAACCTTACGGTAGATGAACTTCATTGTAATATTCAGAAACCTACTATAGTGGCTAATTCATTTGAGCTTAAACCTGCTATTATTAAAATAATATCAAATAATCAATTTGGGGATCACTAAGTGAAGTTCTAATTTTACATCTTGTTAATTTTTTTAGAATTGTGCGCTACATTTAAATATGATGATGTATCGGATGATGCCATAAGGCTCGAATTATTTCTTTTCTCACTAAGGGATAAATCTAAGATGTGGTTGCATTCGTTAGCACCTGGATCTATCAGAACTTGGGGTGATTTAGCGCAAAAATTCTTTGTTAAATATTTTCCATCATAAAAAACTGCGAAGCTTAAAAATGATATTACATCTTTTATTCAGTTTGAGGGAGAATATGTTTATGAAGCATGGGAACAATTTAAAGAACTCTTAAGAAAATGTCAACACCATGCTATACCAGATTGGTTAATAATTTAAATTTTTATAATGTATTAGCTGGGTCTCTGAGATTTATTATCAATACCGCTGCTGGTGGTTCATTGATGTCGAAACCATTTCATGACACTTATGCTTAAATTGAAGAAATGGCTAATAATAATTTTCAATGGCCTTCTAAGATGGTAAATATTAAAAAAGTAGCTAATATTCATGAATCTGATGCATTTACTATGTTAGCAAATCAAAATACTGTAATTTCAAAGAAGTTAGATCAATTTGGAATGAATTTTTCTCAACCAATTTCTACGATTAAAGAGAATTCATTAGGCCAAAGGGTAGATTCTCAAACATCATTAGAAATTATGAATGTCATAAATAACAAGCAGAATAACCAATATTCAAAATCTTATAACCCAGGTTGGAAGAACCATCCTAATTTTAACTGGAATAATACTTATGGTGATAGTAACTGACAATGAGGGAACAACCAAGCAAACCCATTGGGAAACTGGAACAACCAAGGGAATAATAATAATAGATCTACCTATCATCTAGGTTTCAATAGTAATCCACAACTTAAAGAGAAGAAGTTATCTATAGAAGAAATAGTGTTATAATGGGAAATCAGTTATAAAGTCAAAGAGTTATAATTAGAAATATTGAGAGTCAACTTGAAAAAATAGCAAATTCATTAAGAAATAGATCTCAATCAACACTTTTTAGTAATACTGAAACAAATTCAAAAGACCATAATAAAGAGGAAGTAAAGTCGTTCAACTTAGAAGTGGAAGAGAGTTGGAAGGTCGGGTTCAAAAAGAAATTGAAGTAGAGAGAGGAGAAATTGAAGAATCAAAAGAGGACACTCTAAAAGATTCTGAGAGACCTATTTCTCCATTAAAAATTGATTTGGAAAAACCACCACCTCCATTTCCTCAGAGACTTCGTCAGCAAAAATTGGATAAACAATTTTCAAAATTTCTGGAAATATTTAAAAAACTTAAAATTAATATTCCATTTGTTGAAGCCTTAGAACAAATGTCGAGCTATGTAAAGTTTATGAAGGATATTATAGGAAAAGGAAGTTTTAAGATAACGAGTCAAGCTATGTAAAGTTTATGAAGGATATTCTCAACAGAAAAGGAAGTTTGAAGATAATGAGAGCGATTGCACTTACTTAGGAGTGCAGTGCGATAATTCAAAAGAAGCTTCCTGAAAAGCTTAAAGATCCTGGTAGCTTTATAATTTCATGTGCAATAGGAGACAGATTTTATGGGAAAGCTTTATGTGATTTAGGTGCAAGCATTAACCTTATGTCATTATCAATATTCAAAAGATTGGGATTAAGAGAAATATCTCCTACTACTGTAATTCTGTAGTTAGCAGATCGTTCGATAACATACCCTAAAGGTGTTATAAAAGATGTCCTAGTGAAAGTGGATCAATTTATCTTTCATGTTGATTTCAATGTGCTAGATATGAAGGAAGATAAAGAAATAACTATCATTTTGGGGAGACATTTCCTAGCCACATGAAGAGAAATGATAGATATGCAAAAAGGGGAATTAACAATGTGTGTCAATGATCAAACTGTTACTTTTAACATTTCAAAATCAATGAAATACATTGCAAAAGGTAAAGATAATGAATGTTATAGGATGAATGTTATTAGATATCTAAGTGAATGTCATTTTAGAACTACATATGAAGAAAAAAAATGAAGTAAGAGATTTAGAACACGAGCAAGAAGAGGAATTAAATCAATGTGAAGTTCTTTTTAAGGAAAATTCAAACTATGTTCAAGAAAGTTTTGAAGTTTTGGACACAATAGACAAAGATAAATCATGTTGTCCATCTATTGAAAAACCTCCAGAACTAGAGTTGAAGTTACTTCCTGATCATTTAAAATATGCCATTTTAGGAGATTCCTCTACTTTACCAGTTATAATTTCCTCAAAATTAATGATGAAAGAAGAAGAAAGGTTGANCCAGTGGAGTATGCATCAAAATGGATAGAAGCTGTTGCTTTATCTCGATGTTATGCTCAAAGTGTTGGAAATTTTTTGAAAAAGAACATATTTTGTAGATTTGGGCTGCTAAGAGTTATCATTACTGATGGGGGAAGTCATTTCAAAAATGCCATTATGGAGAAGTTATTAAAGAAATGACATATAAATCATTAGATTGCTACTTCTTATCATCCTCAGACAAGTGATTTGGCTGAATTATCCAATCAAAAAATTAAAAGAATTATAGAAAAATCTATGAATCCAACAAAAATGGATTGGTCAGTTAAACTTGACTATGCTTTGTGGGCTTATAGGACTGCATATAAAACTCCTATAGGAATGTCAACATATAGGATAATATTTGGGAAAGCTTGTCACTTACCAGTTTAACTTGAGCATAAAGCATATTGGGCTATTATAGATTTCAATTATAATTTAAAAAAAAAAACTGGTGAGAAAAGATTGTTAAAATTAACTGAGCTTGAAGAGATAAGGAATGAATCTTATGAGAGTGCTAATATTTATAAAGAAAATATGAAACAGTCGCATGATCAAAAGATTCTTACGAAAAATTTTCAGTGAGGGCAACAAGTTTTGCTATATAATGCAAGGTTAAGAGTATTTCCAGGCAAACTTAAATCCAGGTGGATGAGCCCATTTATTGTGATAAAAGTTTATCCTTATGAAGCTGTGGATATTGGAGATCCTAATTCTAAGAAAATTTTTAAAGTGAATGGACATAAACTGAAACCTTATTGCATAGGGGATCAACATAAATATAATGATGGTATGATGTTGGATAAACCAGAATGTGTACTTGTTACGTCGGGCTGACGGCGTAGAACCAAGCGCTTTGTGGGAGGCAACCCATATTTATCAGTGTATTTTTTCTTTGATTGTTGTTTTGAGTATGATTAAGAAATTTGGGGTAGTATTTTTTAGTTTATTAAATGCTAGTAATGATTTTTAGACTTTATTTAGTGACCTAGACATGTTAGAATGAGAGTTTGGATGTTAAGTTGACTGGTTCAAAAATGTGCACCAGTGCTTAAGCGCCAGATCCGGTGCTTAAGCACGGCAATTTAATCACATATGAAAATTTCAATTTCTAGAATGTGTAACTACAATTTAGTTGGAATAAACGTGTCTTGGCCGTTTCTAGTCATGCCTAGAAGTTATGAGGGGGAATTTGACTTATAGATAGAAGGGGTTTGTGAAGGAATTTCACCCCGAATTATTTTTAGCCCTAAAAGTATAAGAAAGAGAGAGATTTAGAGAAAATGTCTTCATGGGAGATGAATTTTAAGAAGAAGGAAGAAGCCAAGAGGAATAAGTTCACCAGTCAAAGTGCATAGGAGATGTATAACAGTTTCTTAGCCGTTAGTATTTAAGGGATATCAGAGAATATCAACGAGATGAAGAACACTATATCTGTATTAGAGACTAAGGTGTTTGAATTGCATGCTCATCTAGAACATATTGGGTGGCAAATTAGTATGCAATTCAACCATACAAGTTTTGTAGAGGAAGCGGATAAGGAGATGTTCCTTAAGCAGAAGTGGATCAAAGATGATGGTATTAGAGCTCATCACCCCCGTCCGTTTTATCAACTCTATATTCCTGGAGAGACTACTGAGAGACAAGAATTCATTCCTTCTAACGAAGAGTGGCATTAAGTTAAGTGTTAGGAATTGTGTGTTTGGAGTCATGTTTTTAAGTTTGTTAGTGTTATGTCTTGTGTTTAGTGTTTGTGGTCACTTATGTGTTTATTGTAAATGTGTGTTAAGTGTTTTGTACTTAGGAAATTTCTCTCATCCAAGAATATTTGGGGAGAGAACTAACTGTTAAATGTGTTTGTACTTTTTTGTGAATTAATATAAGTTTATTTTTGTGAAAATTTATGTTATTTTTAGCCTCGAATTGAATTAATTATTATGGAAAATTTTGAGAGAGAAGGGAGTTATACGAAGTAAAAATAGTCATTTAAGTGCTATGAGACCATTTAGGGGTGGTTTACTTAGGCTAATAGTGAATTTTACTTAACAATTAAAAATTTCAAAAATTAAGTACTGGCACCTTAGCGCCACATCTCACGCTTAAGCGCGAGCCAACCCGAGAGGCAGGCGCTTAAGCACCACTTACTCGCCCTTAAATGTTGTTTCACGAACACTGATTTGTGAATGGTTAAAAGTGAATTTTTTGTCCAAAAATGCCATTTTTACCACCTCCTATCGTCTTCCTCAACATGAGTTCGTGATTTTGAGGGCTCGGGCAAGTGAAATTTGGAGATTTCTTAGTGGAATCAAGTGAGATTTGCAAGATCCAAGTTCCTTGAGGTAAGAGCTTTACTTCTATGCAAAAATTTTGGATTTTCACCATATATTTTAAACACATTTGGAAGATTTCAAAAATTTACTATTCATGGTGAAAAGTGAAGAAAAATCTATGGAAATTGCCTGAGATGTTTAGTTAGCGCTTTAGGAAGTTTAGTTTAGTGATTTAAACTTGATTTTTTAAGTTATTTTTGGAATTTATCAGATTTGTTGAATGACACCAAGAATGAAAAGGAGCAAAGGAAAGAGACCATTTGATTTGAGCAAATTTGTTAGTTTAAAAGCTCAAGATCGATATAGTGATGCTCTACAGTCACAAAAATTGATTCAAGAGTGATGTTTTAAGAGTCTAGGTGGAGAAGTTGAAGAACTCATAGTCCGCCGAGAGTGGGAATAGTTCTGTTGTTTCTTTGCTGTCATTGTAATTTCTATTGTAAGGGAGTTTTATGCAAATCTCCTAGAGGCTGAGGACGATCGAGTTATGGTTAGAGGGAAGTTGGTACCTTTTACTCCAGAGGTAATCAACTTGTTTTACTATTTACCACCAGAGACTTTGTGTTTTTATTCCTACGGAAGCAGAATTGGATGAGATCATATCTTATTTGACTATTGGAAGAGGACTTTGGAAGATTACAAATGAGAGGAGAGTAAATTTTCTAACATCAAAATTGTGTGCATCATCAAAGGCTTGACACTATTTTATATCTGCTCGTTTGCTTCCTATAAATCATCTCAGTGAAGTGACCAGAGAGAGCGACGTTGAATTATTGTATTCAGAAGGGAAAGCCCATCAACATAGGGGCTTTGATCTATCACACTATCATCAGTTCAACTGCTGCTGCTACTGCTGCAGGTATGGGATATTCTTCCTTGATATTTTCTTTATGCAAGCAGGCTGGAGTAAAGTATGATAGTTGGAGGAACTTTTGTTGCCTCTGAAGCCCATTACAAAAGTTAATGTGAAGAATTATTCAGAGCATTCAATTTTTGGCTGGAGTGGAGGATTTTCCAGAAGCTATGGATTAGAGATGTCTGCTGCATCTTCATCAAGACCATCTACTTCACGTGCTTCTACATCTTAAGGTGAGTAAACTGAGACTAAAGAGCAGTTAATACAGAAGATGATGACTCATATCCACTTTACCGCTGATAAAGTTCAAAATCTAGAACAATTTGCTGAGCATACAGATAGGTATAATAGGAGAAAGAGTGACATTGAGGAGAAATTATACCCAGCTCTGGAGGGTCTGATAGAGGTGACCCAAGAGTAGTATTTCCTCAATATCTTCATTATCTTGACTACGAGCCTAAAGAAAAATGGTATAGTGGCGATTCTGGATATGATTTCTACAATGTAGGGAGAGTCACGTTTGATTTCATGGAAGAGTATGTCATCCATAGGATTGAGTGCAAAAAAATAAGAAAATATACTTTGTTAGATGTAGAATTGGAGATTTTAAGGAGATACATTAAAATCCTCATTTTGGTCCAGTTGATTAGAAACTGATGCAAGATTGTTAGCCCTCAAGTGAGGGAGTAGTGAGAGCTCTGGAGTGGGAGCCGGTATCTTCTCAGTCTAACCACGGAATTAGGGACCAAACTCTGTATTAGTCAATGTTCTTTATAACACTCAAAAGAGGGTAAAGAATATGATTGTTCCTATTTGTCACAAAACAATTTTTACATATTTTTTCAAATGATTTCAATTTCTTCAAAATCCATATACTCACCATAAATGAGAAGGATGCTTTCTTAAATTTGTACTTTCCATCAAAACAAAAACTTTATTTAGTTTTCATAATTTTATATTTGAAAAGTTAGTTCTTAGTTAGTTAACTTTATTTTTCAACTGCATTTTATATAGCATTAACTTAGTAGTTGATATTCAAACTTCGCACTTTACTTTTGTTTTTGTATTTTTAATTCTAAAATAATTTCAAAAACTTATTTAAGGGATTTTCCAACTTCCTTGTGGGATCGATATCTAGGAATCCATTAGAGCCCTTTATTACTTGATCGATACATATACTTGTGTTGATTTTAACGGAGATTTGGCAGTTTATAAAGTGTTTTAAGAGATAAATCATTTTCATAAAAGGTAATTTTGTTGGGATTATATTACATATTTATTATATATCTATCATATTTAATTTAGTAATGTTGAAAAATATTTACAAAATTTACACACTAAATCCGCCCCGCATCAAATTTTTGGTGCCGTTGTTGTGGAATTAAAGGAAAGTATTATTAAGTATTTAATTTTATATATATAT
>JXCR01147123.1:21132-53072 GCA_002079205.1 Phalaenopsis hybrid cultivar
ACAAATGAGGTGACTTATAAAAGTTTAGATGTTAGTTATGTAAATTCATATGAATTAGTTATATTTATCGTGAGTATTATATAAGAGATGTTTATTTATTGGATGGATTCAAAATTCAATTTAAGCATACAACTAATCACCATTAAGATAAAGGGGCCTTTACGTGCTTGCCACATAAATCCTATATATTTAGATATCTGCCCTCTAAACAATCAAATTTACATGTATATGAATCATGTAAATCTGAATCATGTAGGAGTCAAACCGCTTGTACCATTGTCTTGGAGACTGTTTCACCCCATACAAAGATTTCTTTAACCTGCAAACCAGATGTTCCTGTCCAGGTTGAGTGAACCCTTCTGGCTGCTCCATGTAAATCTGCTCCTCCAGATCACCATGCAAAAAAGCAGTTTTAACATCCATCTGCTACAAATGCAAATCCCAAATACCTACTAATGCTAGCACTGCTCTGATTGAAGTATGCCTGACCACAGAAGAAAATATTTTATCATAATCTATTCCCTTATGCTATGAAAATCCCTTTGCAACCAATGGAGCCTTGAACTTTTTCCCTTCTTTTTTTGATACTGTTGGTTTCCTTTTGTAGACCCATTTTCCCCAAATGACCTTCTTTCCCTCTGGAACCTGAACTAGCTCCCATGAGCGATTTTTCTACAAAGACTCCATCTCCTCAACCATTGCACCCATCCATTTCTCTTTCTCCTGGCTAGTGATAGCTCGTTGAAAAGTGGCTGGATCATTGTTGCTGATGAGAAGTGCACAAGAGACCAAGGCTTCATAACCCAATCTGTTGGAGGCCTTATATTGGTGCGTCTCTGTCTTTCTCTGGCTAGATTATAATTCTATAGATCGTCTAGAATAAAATCACTAGGTGTTGGATTTGAACTTTCATCTCTCTCAGAAGCTACTGGCTGTTGTTCTAAATCCATTTGCACTGCATTTGAACTGGATCTCTTCTCTGACACTTTGTCTTAATTCTATTGTAACATAAACTGTTCATAAAAAAACTGCATCTCTACTGATCACCATCTTCTTTGCAATTGGATCCCAAAACTTGTATCCTTTCACACATTTCTTATAGCCCAAGAAGATGCACTTCTTAGATTTTGCATCAAGTTTTGATCTTTCATCTCCAGGTACATGCATATAAGCATGACGTCCAAAAATTCATAAATTATCAAATTTAATTGAATTACATGTCCATACTTTTTTTGCGACCTTGTCACCTAATGATGCTCGAGTTGCTCTATTGATGAGATAGCATGTCATATTCACAGCCTCTGCCCAGAAACTCTTAGGAAGCCCAACATTCAGTCTCAAGTACCTTGCTCTTTCAGTTAATGACCTATTTATCCTTTCTGTCACACCATTGTCACACCATTCTGTTGTGGTGTCATGCACACTGAAAAATGTCTTTGAATCCCATGTTCCTCACAAAACTTCTGAAACTGCGAATCTGTGTACTCTATGCCATTATCAGACCTCAAATACTTGATCTTTCTCCCAGTTTGGTTCTCCACCTCAGCTTTCCACAGCTTGAATTCAGAGAAGACTTCAGATTTCTGCTTCAAGAAATACACCCAAACTTTACTCGAGAAATCATCAATAAAGGTAACAAAATACTAAGATCCTCTCAATGACAACTCCCTAGTAGAGCCACATATATCAAAATGCACATAATCAAGAATCACTTCAGTTTTGTGCTTTCCAGTCATAAAACTGACTCTATTCTGCTTTCTAAGAACATAGAACTTACAAAAATAGAGTTTGTTACAAGTTTTTTCTATGCAATTCCGTCATCCCACGTTCACTGAGATGACTCAGATGCATATGCTATAGCATTGTACTGTCATCATCTGACTCCACAAAGTGAACTCCACCTACAACTGTACTCCCCAACAGTTTGTAGATATTGCCTGCAGTTAACTTTTCCTTCATCACTGTCAGTGCACCCTTAAAAATTCTAATAGTTTCCCTATCCTCATCTGTCTTAGGAATAAAACCATTTATGTGTAGCGTGCCCAAGAAAATCAGATTCTTCTTCAAATCTGAAATATTTCTGACATCACATAATGTTTTAACTATGTCATCATACATCTGAATTCTGACTTCTCCAATACCAACAATATTGCAGCATCTATCATCACCTAAATTGACCGAGCCAGAATTAGTTAACATGTATGAAGTAAACCACTCTCTATCAGGTGTTATGTGATAAGAGCACCCTGAATCCAGAATTCATGCATTCGTGAATTGAGTTGATGAAATTGAAAGCATATCACTATCACAACAATTTGAATTGTCACTCTACACCACATTTACAGACTTCGATGATGCACCACCTTTCTCCCAAGTCTACTTCTTCAGCTTTGGACTATCTCACTTCATATGATCTAGCTCTTTGCAACTGTAGCAATGAATTGTCCTTTTGCCTTGGGACTTCGATATGGAATTTCGCCTTCCATAACCCTCCTTTTTCTTCCTTCCACGATCCTGCTTACCCTTAACATATAAACTGTCGTCGTGAGAGCTTTCCACTGCATTCTGCTTCCGCTGGATGTGAGCCAACAAAGCTGTAGTAATCTCATCAACTTTGATAGTCTCTTTCCCATATGCCAGAATAGTTACCAGGTGTTCATAAGAAGAGGGCAACAAATACAAAAAAATCATCGCTCGATCTTCATCCTCAATACTTACATTAAGCCGTGATAAATTCATGATTATTTGATTGAAGCCATTCACGTGTTGCGTCATATCAGAACCTTCTTGCATCTTCAGCTTATAAAGCTTTTGCTTTAGATACAACTTGTTCGTCAGAGAGTTTGCCATAAACTGAGTTTCTAATTTCTTCCAAATCTCTCATGGAGATTTCAGATTCATCACGTGATACATAACCTCGTCAGCCAAACATAGATGTATCATGGTATCTGGTTTTGTTGCCCATAAAGCTTTCAAGATTCCCTGTTGCGCCAACAGATCTTACACCCTCCTTTGCCACAATTCGAAGTTATCAGTTCCATCGAATTTCACCACCTCGAATTTTGCACTAGAAAATGTCATCTGAAAATTAATCTTGTAACAAATTATTCTGCAAAAAATTCCTCTGCAAATACTCGCTCAAAATCTTTTAAAAAAAAAAAGAAAAAGTTGAAAATTTTCCTTAATTAAGTTGCCTTAATTAAGTTTTTTAAAAAAACAACAATTTTTTTAAAAAGAAGAGATTGAAATATTTTCTTAATTAAGCTTCATTAATTAAGTCCTAATTAATTAAAGTATTTTCTTTAATTAATTCAATTTCAAAAAACTTTCCTTTTTCCGAAAAGCTCAGCAAAGTGGAAATCAAATATTCCCTAATTTAAGCCAGCAAACAAATTAATTCCTTAATTAAGGCCTCTAGCAAAGGAATATTCCCACAAAGACTCACTTTCCAATCTTTCCTCAAGATCCTCCCGCTCGGAACCTCTTGCTGAGCCGTCGAACCTGTCACCCAGAAGGAATCCTCGTCGTCGCAANAAACCTGTCACCCAGAAGGAATCCTCGTCATCGAAACTTTCCAGTTCGCAAGCAGCCTTCCGCTCGAATGATCTGCTATGCCTACTTCGCCGCCTACAAGCTCCTGATCGTTCACCTACTCCAATTCACCGAATGATCTCTTTTTCGGGAACGACGNGTCGCAACTTTCCAGTTCGCAAGCAGCCTTCCGCTCGAATGATCTGCTATGCCTGCTTCACCGCCTACAAGCTCCTGATCGTTCACCTACTCCAATTCACCGAATGATCTCTTTTTCGGGAACGACGCCTGCTTCGCTGCCTGCTCCAATCCGCCAAACGATCTTCTCTTCTCTGCCTGCTCCAATCCGCCAAATCGTTCACCTACGTCCTCGGGAGCAGAGTAGCGTGTTCTTTCAATATTCAGAAAAGAGAATACAGAAATCAGGAATTCAGAAATAATCTCTAGAGTTACATACAAGCCTAATTTATAACCCTAGAAAGTACATAAAAATGAAACATTGGGTTCAATATATAATCATCAAATTACCCATGTACCACACCCCCAACCCACATAAGGAAACTCCACTGATTTGAATAGAATCTTCTGCTCTGCTCCGCTTCTGATTCAGCATTGTCAATTTATGATATATGAGTCATATCTAACACTTATACTTCACTTTTTACATAAATACGACCTTACTTATAAATGAAGTGATTTGAAAATTTGGTTTGTATAAATGTAAAATGAAAAATTTAGGTGTAAGNAGTAAGGTTAATATTAATGTAATTAATTAATTATTACTTTATTTATGTAAGTTTCGTTGGAAAGGCTCACATGACAAAGCCCAAGTCAAGGCCACACCTTCGTTAGCAATGTAGTAAGTCAGTCAATGCGGTAAGTCAGTCAACTACGATGGCTATGGCTGATGTCTCATTTACAAGTAATTTATCAAATCAATAATTGCAAGGAAAATTAACATAAATACCACACAATTCTTATGAATTTATATATCTAACACTTACAATTTGATATTTAAATTTAAAACACTTTTGTGCTAAAAAAAAATGCATTTAATCGAATTTAAGATGTTAGCAAGAATGATACGCAAGTACATAGAATTGTGTGGTATATATGTAAATGCCCCTTTTTTAAATATGGCTGATAGTGACTTGGTTTAATTGAATTGAAATTAAGATTAAATACTTAGTACTTTAGGAGACATAAAGCATATTTATACTCTTCTATTATATATTAAAGTGGCTCAAAAAGAATTTTGGAGATATCTTCCAACCAATGTGATATAAATAGGGATAGAAAGAGAGCCAGAATCATGCCAACTCTGATGGAAAGTGCTCAGCTTCCTCTACTCCTTATCTTTACTCTATCTTTCTATTGCTTGAGAGCAGAAAACGAGGGTGGCTTCGCTATTTGCAAGGTGAACCAACGTTGCAGTTCTGAGGATAGAGAAGCCCTTCTTGATTTTAAGCAAAGTCTATTCGATCCCAACCTCGTTCTGTCGAATTGGGATATAGACGAGGATTGTTGTGCGTGGAAGGGAGTGAGTTGTAGTAATAAAACCAATCGGGTCATCAAGCTCAATTTTTCTATTTTACATGATTTATTATATGTCGCATCATTACATCCATCTTTTTTTCGCTTACGACATTTGCAATATTTGCGCTTCAATAACATTCTCTTTAATCAAACTAGGATCCCTCATTCTATTGGTTCCCTCACTAAATTGCGCTATCTTGATCTCTCCCATTCGGGGTTTGCCGGAGAAATTCCACCTCATAGTGGAAACTTGACGAAACTTAGATACCTTGATCTTAGTTATAATTGTCTAGTTGCTTATAACCTCTTATGGATGTCACACCTCTTCTCTTTACAATTCGTTGAAATGTCGAATCTAAATCTAACATTCGCTACGAATTGGTTACATGAGATTAGTGTGCTTCCAGCTCTCTCCACTTTGCATTTGTCATCATGTGGGCTACAAACACTTCCAAATTTACTTCCATATTCTAATTTTTCATCATCCATTGAATTAGTTGATCTTAGTTACAACCATCTCATTGGAAGTTTGCCAAACTGGTCAGGACAATTCATAAGATTAAATGAATTATATCTCGATTCAAACTTTTTAACAGGACCTATCTCATTTGCCTCTTTAAGCTTATTATGTGATCTCAATGTTTTTTCACTAAGTAATAATAATTTTACAAAATTAAGTGATGATGGAACTGCTTTAAAATGCAAAGAATATAAAATGATAATAATGGATATCTCCTATAACCAACTGAGCGGAAGCATACATGGATGGGTTGGAAATATGAGAAATTTAACACACATTTTTCTTGGAAATAATCAGTTTGATGGACTTATTCCACACAGCCTTGGACAACTGAGTAACTTAGTTACTTTGGATCTTGGTTCCAATAATTTGCATGGTAGTCTCTCTGAATCTCATTTTGCAAATCTATCACAATTGATAAACCTACAACTTTCAGGTAATCAATTGAATTTTAACCTGATTAGTCCTAATTGGACTCCGCCATTTCAAATTCGTTATCTTTACCTAAGTTCTTGCCTCGTTGGTCCTCAATTCCCGCTATGGCTTCAAAATCAAAAGCTTCTTTCCGTTTTTGACCTCTCCAATTGTGGCATTTCTGATATCATTCCGAGTTGGTTTTGGAATATATCATCTCAAATAAATTACTTGAACATGTCTCAAAATGCAATTAGAGGTGAACTTCCAATGTCATTGAATATTGCATTGGTGGAAATTATCGACTTAAGATCAAATCAATTGGAAGGGCGCCTTCCANTATCCTCAGGATGGTCTTACATTTCCAAATATGGGGCTTGATCCTTCGATTTCCATAAATCTTTTCTACATTCCAGGCGTACTTTTACCTGATTCAATAATGATTGGTATAAAAGGAATAGTTCGTGAATTCGAAGGCATACTTTCTCTTGTTAATATTATAGATATTTCTTGTAATAATCTCACTGGTGGTGTTCCTATTGAATTAATGAGCCTTGTTGGATTGATGAGCTTGAATTTATCGAGAAACCAATTCACGGGACAAATACCAAACAAAATTGGTGTTATGAAAAGCTTAGAATGTTTGGATCTCTCAAGGAACCATTTCTCAGGAGATATTCCAGAGAGCATTGTGTTGCTGAGTGCATTGAGTTTTCTCAACTTATCTTACAATGAATTGTCTGGTAGAATCCCGTCCGGGACCCAACTTGACACTTTTCAAGAATCAAGTTATTACGGAAATCAAAAACTCTGTGGAAAACCACTAAATAAGACTTGTGAATGTGGTGAATATCAAATACATGATGAAGGAGACAATTCTATGGATGATGATGATTTTGGTTTGTTCCTCAGTATGGGTCTTGGTTTTGCTGTTGCACTATGGAGTGTATTGGGAACCTTATTGCTCAAGAGGTCTTGGGCGACCACTTATTTCCAATTTCTTGATAAAGTGATAGATATTATTCATGTATTTGTCAACGTGAAAGTGAATCAGTGGTTTAAACAATAAATAACATAATTAAATGATGATCATTTCTGTAATTGAGTTATTTCATAAGTGTTGTTTGTGATCCCAATATATATAAAATTTTCTAGTACTTTTCTTTCTATTGATGTTCTCTGTCTTTCTAGTCTGCATTTTTCTTTAAATCCTTGAGTTATTTGAGACTATTTTGATGATAACAATAGATTAAAATACAATCAAGTCCAATTATTCACAGTAATAATATCAGTTAAAGTTATAACTTAAAATCAGCCTATTTTTTTACAATCAAGTCCAATTATTTCATTGATCAATTATTTCTGAATTCTTATTTATGTTTCATAATGGTTGGATTTATGAAACCGGATTCATACATTTATTTGCAAATGTATGAATCTCTCCACATAAATGATTCAAAATATAATATTATACTGATGAAAGAATTAGAAAATTTCATCGAATGGTTGCATGTATAGTGCAAGCAAATGATATGATACTTCCAAGTCATTAATTTTTGTCCTCGCATAAGAGAAACTAAGTATTATATGAGGAAAGCATACTGATTGCTAATCAAAATTAATTTTATGGATATCTTTATTCACTATTATTAGGAAAGTTTATTTGACCATAATAATTGGATTAAGCCGACTGTGAAATGGCTCGAGTTTAGCTTAATTAGATGCTCACAAGCTAAGCATCGTGAGCTAAAAGACAACCCCTCTCCATGCAGCCCCAACTGACTCATTAGCTGGTGAGTAAGTTCATTTTTAAAAAATAAAAAGTAAATTTCATTAAATTAAAATTTGGACCAGCCATAGCAAGGCTATTATTAATCTCGTTAATTAATTAATAATTATTTTATTTATATAAGTTTTGTTGTAAGTATTCACACCTGACGAAGTCCAAGTCAAGGCCAGACCTTCGTCATCAATGCAGTAAGTCAGTCAATGCGGTCAGTTAGTCAATATTTCAAATGCCTTCAATAATTCTTCTTGACCTATCCCATATTAATCATTTGGGAGAAATTCCAAAATGCCAAAGTAATATTTCAATCTATACAACGCCAAAGGTTATTTGCTTTGCATATAACAACTTTTGAGGTTCAATTCCAGAATGGATAGGGAACCTACCGGTTTTATTGTCATTGCATCTAAACAACAATGATTTTTAAGGGGAGATACTATTTTTAAATTGAAATCATCTTACATGAAACATACCTTCATAAATTGGAGATAGGCTATCATCCCTAAAAATCTTACGCTTACGATCAAACAAATTTTATGGATCAATTCCTTCAAAGCTATCCAAACTAAAAGGACTTCAAATCTTGGATATTGCAGATATTCTTCTTTCGAGGCCAATTTCAAAAGCTTTTAAGCTTCTCAATTCAATGACCATACAAAATAAGAGGCTTGAACCTCTAATTGTCAATGAAGGTGTTATTATTACAAACTAGGGGAAAGGAAGATTTACTTTGGGAAATATTACAAACTATTTTAGCATATCTTGGCCAAATGCATTAATGATTAATATAAAAGGAATAGATTGTGAATTCATAGACATACTCTCTCTTGTGAACATTATAGATGTTTCTTGTAACAATCTCAGTGGTGATATTTCTATTGATTTAATGAGCTTAGTTGGATTGATAAACTTAAATTTACCCAGAAATGAATTCACGGGACAGTTCCCTATCAATATTGGTGATATGCAAAGCCTAGAAAGTTTGGATCTATAGAGGAACTATTTCTCTGGAGAAATTTCAGAGAGCATTGTGAAGCTAAGTAAGTTGAACTCCCTCAACTTATCCTACAATCACTTGTCAGGTAGAATTCCCAAGTTGACACCTTCAAAGAATTAAGTTACTATGGAAATTCTGAACTATGTGGAAGGCAACTTTTAAAGACTTGCAAGGATGATGTACATAATACCATAATGGAGGAAGCAATTTGAACGATGATGATATATACAAAATTGTTTTATTTTGTAAAGTTGCCATTGGAGACTTGCTTGTAATTGCTGTCTATAAATTGTCTTGTTTGCTAGTCTATGTTTTTACCAGTTTCCTAAGTTGAATTTTATGTGGGGATTGCAAGAAGAATTATTTTTAAGCACTTCATATAATCTTACGTTCGATTTTAAGATTATTTTAATAAATATAAAAATATAGCTTTTTTCGGCTTTTATATATAATTTATTTATTCTTCTAACAAACGCGGCTTCTAAAAGGCAAAATAAAAACTGAGAAATGAATTTTAAAGAATCAATATATAAAACTGGAAAAAAAATATAAGCAATAATAAATAATAACTAAATATATATCTTTGGTAATTCAAATTTTATGCAAATGTGTTTTATAATATGATTTTGTTATATATTTTTATTGAAAATAAGAATGTTAATAATTATGATAGCATACACTAACATAGTTTTATGGGGGCTTTCATTAAAACATTAATTTTGTCAATTTTATCATTGTTAAAATTGTAATCTATTGAAATAAAGTAAAATAGCTTCCATTAATTTAATTTGAATATTATTTAATATTTTTAATTGCTTGTAATAAAATTTGAATAACATTATATATGTATTATGTATGGTCCGTACATTTGGACAACGATCCATGATCCGTCTCGCAACCCCTAGTAATTTATCTTCACTTGGACACAACCTCCACATTGCAAAAAAAGACTTCATGTCCCAATCGGAGCTATAAATAAAGCCAATAACTAATGTATATGAATCCTATCATGGGAGTAACCATATAATGATGAAAAGAGTTGAGATTCTTCTCATGCTAATATTCAGCAGCCTTCTTGTTAATAAGTTGTAGGGGCGTTGCAACATTGAAGAATAAGAAGCCCCTCCTAAGCTTTAAGCAAAACTTATCAGAGCTAGGGTGTAACAAAGTCAAGTCGAGTCAAGAATCAACTCGAGTTTAACTTGATTAAGAGCTAGCAAGCTAAGTTCGATGAGCTCAAAGGCCTAGCTTAAGACTGTCGTACTCAACTCATTAGCTCGTGATTCAACTCAAGTTTTATAAAAAAAAAAAAATATTAATAAAAAAGACATTAAAAATATATTAAAATTTAATAGTTGGATCAACCATAGGAAGACTAATTTTAATCTCAATAATTAATTAGCAATTATTTTATTTATGTAAGTCTAGTTAGAAAAACTCACACCTAAGGAATTTCAAGTCAAGGCCACACATTCGATATCAATGCAATAAGTCAGTCAATGCGGTAAGTCAGTCCACACTTTCATTATCAATAGAGCAAGTCAGTCAATGCGGTAAGCCAGTCCACTATCATGGTTAGCTTATGTTATTTAACACGTAATATATCAAATCAATAATTACAAGCCAAATTTGCATATGTACAACACAATTCTTATGAATTTATATATCTAACGCTTACAATTTGATATTTAAATTTAAAAAACTTTGGTGTTATATATTTATGCAAAAAAAATATGCCTTTGATCAGTATTAAAATGTTAGTAAGAATAGTATATTTAATGTAATGTTAAATATTAAAGTTTAGGTGTTAGATATGTAAATAAATAGAAATTGTGTGGTATGTACGTAAATGGCCCTTTTTAAAATATTGTTGATATAAAATTATTTTAATTGAATTGAAATTAAGATTAAATTAATTTGAATCAAGCATTATGTTCGCTTGCAATTTTCTACTTAAATATCATTGATGCGTGCTAGAAAATCCACGGTGGTAGAGTAACGGATTCTTGTCTTAGCGTTGTACGAGAATTTAATATACACACGGATGAAAGAGAAACTAGCTGAGACAACTCCAGAAATTTTTATGTGGAAAACCCGGAAATGGAANGGATTATTGTCTTAGCGTTGTACGAGAATTCAACATACACACGGATGAAAGAGAAACTAGCTGAGACAACTCCAGAAATTTTTATGTGGAAAACCCGGAAATGGAAAAACCACAGGGACTGACCCAGTTATGAAGATCCATTATTATTTGATGATTACAAAAATCTCGTGTCCCACAGACAGGAAAGTGTAACTATTATTTTTAGATTGCAGCGTTGACTGTTAGCGTCTGGTTAGTGGTGATTGACGAGTGTTCTACGACAGTCGGCGGTGGTTGACGGAAGGCAGTGATGGTCGCAGAAGGTCGGTGGTGGTTGACGGCGACCGACGACGATCAACGATGGCAAGGCTGATGTGGGACTTGAGCTCCTTTTCAAAGCCTCTACTTTTCTCTCCAACCTTCAACCTCCTCTCATGAGAGGGAAGGGGTTTTATTTATAGTATTTTGGGTGCAATTAATACAGGAATATGAACCATTTTGATCTGACTGTCCAGATAGTTTTTCTTGATCAGATGGTGTTTGATGAACATTTGAGTGCCTTAATGATGTCAGAATTGAGCAATCTTGGTCTCGTTAGATTTGTCTTGTTGAGACGCTCGATTCAACTATGAAATCTAAAGATTTTACATCCATTTGAACTTCCAAATGTGTCCAAAATTCCTCCAAAAGTGGTTTAATGATTTGATCTGAACTTGATCTGACTCAGATTGGACTAGTTTTTAAGTTTCATTGCGCCGGTCAGTTTAACTATAAGTTTACTTAAATTGGAGCTCTGAATGACTCTTAATTGAAGTTTGAATGTTTCTTGCTTAAAAGATTGCCTTGAGATTCATGTCATGCCTCGAGATTCGTGATGAATGATGAAAATTTGTTAGTGGCGCATCAACACCTAATGATATAAAAACTCCTAAATCTTATTATGCCTCGAGATTCGAGAAACCAATTCACGAGACAGATACCAAACAAAATTGGTGTTATGCAAAGCTCAGAAAGTTTAGATCTCTCAAGGAACCATTTCTCAGGAGATATTCCAGGAAGCATTGTGATGCTTAGTGAGTTAAGTTATCTCAATTTATCCTACAATGAATTGTCTGGTAGAATCCCGATGGGGACCCAACTTGCACTTTTAATAAATCAATTTATTACGGAAATCCAAAACTCTGTGGAAAACCAATACATAAGGCTTGTAAAGGTGATGAACATAAAATACATGGCAAAAGAGGCAATTTTCAAGATGATGATGATTTTGGTTTGTTCCTCGGCATGGGACTTGGTTTTGCTGTTGGACTATGGAGTGTATTGGGGACCTTATTGCTCAAGAAGTCTTGGGCAAGCACTTACTTCCAATTCCTTGATAAAGTGATAAATAATATTTATGTATTTGTCAATGTGAAAGTGAATCAGTGGTTTAATCAATGAATAACATAATTAAACGATGATCATTTATGTATTTGAGTTATTTCATAAGTGTAGTTTGTGATCTTAATGTATATAATATTGTGTTGTATTAATATTCCATTTGAAGTTCTCTGTCTTTCAAGGCTGCATCTCTCTTTGAATCGCTGAGTTGCTTGAGACTATGTTGGTGATAAAAGTAGATTAAAGTATTATCAAGTCAAATTATTCCCATTAATAATATATGTTAAAGTTATAAGTTAAAACCAGCGTGATTTTTTATAAGTAATAATATGTCATCGATTAATTATTTTGAAATTCATATTTATGCTTCAAAATAGTTGGATGCTAGGATGGTATATTGTATTAAGTCATTANTATACCAAATAAAATCGGTGTTATGCAAAGCTTAGAAAATTTGGATCTCTCAAGGAACCATTTCTCAGGAGATATTCCAAGAAGCATTGTGATGCTTAGTGCGTTAAGTTATCTCAATTTATCCTATAATGAATTGTCTGGTAGAATCCCGACAGGGACCCAACTTGACACTTTTAATGAATCAATTTACTACGGAAATCCAAAACTTTGTGGAAAACCACTACATAAGACTTGCGAAGGTGATGAACATAAAATACATGGCGAAGGAGGCAATTTTCAAGATGATGATGATTTTGGTTTGTTCCTCGGCATGGGACTTGGTTTCGCTGTTGGACTATGGACTGTATTGGGGACCTTATTGCTCAAGAGGTCTTGGGCGAGCACTTACTTCCAATTCCTTGATAAAGTGATAAATAATATTTATGTATTTGTCAATGTGAAAGTGAATCAGTGGTTTAATCAATAAATAACATAATTAAACGATGATCATTTATATATTTGAGTTATTTCATAAGTGTTGTTTGTGATCCTAATGTATATAATATTGTGTTGTACTAATATTTCATTCTTTCAAGGCTGCATTTCTCTTTGAATCGTTGAGTTGCTTGAGACTATGTTGGTGATAAAAGTAGATTAAAGTATTATCAAGTCAAATTATTCCCAATAATANTGTGTTGTATTAATATTCCATTTGAAGTTCTCTGTCTTTCAAGGCTACATTTCTCTTTGAATCGCTGAGTTGCTTGAGACTATGTTGGTGATAAAAGTAGATTAAAGTATTATCAAGTCAAATTATTCCCAATAATAATATATGTTAAAGTTATAAGTTAAAACCAGACTGATTTTTTTATAAGTAATAATATGTCATCGATCAATTATTTTGAAATTCATATTTATGCTTCAAAATAGTTGGATGCTAGGATGGTATATTGTATCAGGTCATAAAAATTACATTAAAAATATATTAAAATTCAATATTTGGATCCCCCATAGCAAAGCTAATATTAATCTCATTAATTAATTAATACTTTATTTATGTTAAGTTTTGTTGGAAAGGCAAACACACGATGAAGTTCAAGTCAAGGCCAAACCTTCATTATCAATGTAATGAGTCAATCAACTATGACGTTTATGACTCATGTCGCATTTACGTATGTACCACACAATTCTTATGAATTCATATATCTAACACTTACAATTTGATATTTACATTTCGGACAAAATTATATTACAAGAAACATACCTTCATGGATTGAAGATAGATTATTATCCCAAAAAACTTGTGTTTACAGTCAAACAAATTTTATGGATCCATTCCCTCAGAGCTACCCAAACTAAAAGGACTTCAAATCTTTGATAATGCGGATAATTTTCTTTCGGGGCCAATCCCAAAATCTCTTAAGCTTCTCAATTCAACGGCTATTCAAAATAAAAGGCTTCAACTTCTAATTCCCAACAATATTGTTACTTATCAAAACAAATTTAAACGAGGTGATGAGATTTTTGATACCGCTACTAGTATATCTTGGACAAATATATTAACGATTAATATAAAAGGAATAGATCATGAATTCATAGACAAACTCTCTCTTGTGAACATTATAGAACTTTCTTGTATCAATCTCATTGGAGAGGTTCCTATTGAACTAATGAGCTTAGTTGGATTGATAAGCTTGAATTTATAGAGAAATGAATTCACGAGACAAATCCGTATCAATATTTGTGATATGCAAAGCTTATAAAGTTTGGACCTATTGAGGAACCATTTCTCAGGGGAAGTTCCGAAGAGCATTGTGAAGCTAAGTTAGTTGAATTATCTCAACTTATCTTGCAATTAGTTGTCAGGTAGAACTCCGAGCGGGAACCAACTTGACACCTTCAAAGAATCAAGTTACTATGGAATCCTGAACTCTGTAGATTGCCANAAAGCACTTCTCAGGGGAAGTTTCGAAGAGCATTGTGAAGCTAAGTTAGTCGAATTATCTCAACTTATCTTGCAATCAGTTGTCAGGTAGAATTCCGAGCGGGAACCAACTTGACACCTTCAAAGAATCAAGTTACTATGGAATCCTGAACTCTGTAGATTGCCACTTTTAAAGACTTGTGAAGATGATGAGAATCTTATTGCTCAAGAAGTCATGTTCAATCTCTTAATTTCAATGGTATGACAATATGACAAATAATATTTATGCATATGTCATCGTGAAAATAAATCAGGGGTTTAATCGTTAAACTAAATGATATATATACTAATTTGCATGTAATTCTCAAGTAGATCATAAGCCGTGGTCAAGTGAATTCCAATAAGGAATGGATGCTGAGACTTTTCTATGGCTGCGTTGATGCCATAAAATTATAAATAAAAATATGTACTACATTTTTTAAAAATTACTAATAATAATATTTTTGTATGTGATGGTAAAGATTTGAGTGATGTGTGTAAATATCAACTTTTAAGAGCTAGAAAAGTAAATATATAAGAATTGTGATTATTCATGAAGCATCAAAGTAATTTTACTTATATATATCTTTTTTACATTTATACCACCAAAAAATTATAATATCACATCAAAATATTACTAGTTTAATTTTTAAAAAGTGAAATAAATATTCTGATGCACAAATGAGGTGACTTATAAAAGTTTAGATGTTAGTTATGTAAATTCATATGAATTAGTTATATTTATCGTGAGTATTATATAAGAGATGTTTATTTATTGGACGGATTCAAAATTCAATCTAAGCATACAACTAGTCACCATTAAGATAAAGGGGCCTTTACGTGCTTGCCAAATAATTCCTATATATTTACATATCTGCCCGCTGAACAATTAAATTTACATGTATATGAATCATGTAGGAGTCAAACCGCTTGTACAATTCCCTTGGAGTGTTTCACCCCATACAGAGATTTTTTTAACCTGCAAACCAGATGCTCCTGTCCAGGTTGAGTGAACCCTTCTGGCTGCTCCATGTAAATTTGCTCCTCAATATCACTATGCAAGAAAGCAGTTTTAACATCCATCTGCTCCAAATGCAAATCCGAAATATCTACTAATGCTAGCATTGCTCTGATTGAAGTATGTCTGACCTCATAAGAAAATATTTTATCATAATCTATTCCCTTATGCTATGAAAATCTCTTTGCAACTAGTGGAGCCTTGAACTTTTTCCCTTCTTTTTCTGATACTGTTGGTTTTCTTTTGTAGACCCATTTGCCCCCAATGACCTTCTTTCCCTCTGGAAGCTGAACTAGCTCCCATGTGCGATTTTTCTGCAAAGACTCCATCTCCTCAAGCATTGCACCCATCCATTTCTATTTCTCCTGGCTAGTGATAGGTTCTTGAAAAGTGGTTGGATCATCTCTGATGATGAAAAGTGCACAAGAGACCAAGACTTCATAACCCAATCTGTAAGGAGGCCTTATATTGGTGTGTCTCTGTCTTTCTCTGGCTAGATTATAATTCTACAACTCATCTAGAATAAAATCACTAGGTGTTGGATTTGAACTTTCACATCTCTCAGAAGCTACTGCTGTTGCTCTAAATTCATCTACACTGCATCTGAACTGGAACTCTTCTTAGACACTTTGACTTGATTCTACTGTAACATAAACTACTCATAAAAAATTGCATCTCTGCTGATCACCATCTTTTTTGCAATCGGATCCAAAAACTTGTTTCCTTTTGCACATTTCTTATAGCCCAGAAAGATGCACTTCTTAGATTTTGCATCAAGTTTTGATTTTTCATCTCCAGGTACATGCACATAGGGCTGTCAAAAAAGCTCGTTGTTCGCGAACAATTCGTGTTCGGTTCGTCAATGAGTTTGTGTTCAATTTGTTCGATAAGTAAACGAGACGAACATGAACAATTTTTTTTCTCGTTCGGTTAGTTAAATGAACCAAACACGAACAGCGATGTGTTCGTTCGTGTTCGAATCGTTATTGTTCGAAATANTTAAGCATACAACTAATCACCATTAATATAAAGGGGCCTTTACGTGCTTGCCACATAATTCCTATATATTTACATATCTGCCCGCTAAACAATCAAATTTACATGTACATGAATCATGTAAATCTGAATCAGGTAGGAGTCAAACCGCTTGTACCATTGTCTTGGAGACTTTTTCACCCCATACAGAGATTTCTTTAACCTGCAAACCAGATGCTCCTGTCCAGGTTGAGTGAACCCTTCTGGCTGCTCCATGTAAATCTGCTCATCCAGATCACCATGCAAGAAAAAAAGTTTTAACATTCATCTGCTCCATGTAAATCTGCCCCAACAATTTGTAGATATTGTATGCAGTTAACTTTCCCTTCATGACCGTCAGTGCACCCTTAACAATTCTGATGGTTTCCCTATCCTCATCTGTCTTAGGAATAAAACCATTTATGCATAGTGTGCCCAAGGAAATAAGATTCTTCTTCAAATCTGGAATATTTCTGACATCACATAATGTTTTAATTGTGTCATCATACATCTGAATTCTGACTTCTCCAATACCAACAATTTTGCAACATCTATCATCACCCAAATAAACCGAGTCAGAATTAGTTAACATGTATGAAATAAACCACTCTCTGTCAGATAATATGTGATAAGAGCACCCAGAATCCAGAATCCATGCATCCGTGAACTGAGTTAATGAAATTGAAAGCATATCACAATCACAACGATCTGAAGTGTCACTCTACAACACATTTACAGACTTCGATGATACATCACCTTTCTCCTCAGTCTGCTTCTTCAGCTTTGGACAATCTCGCTTCATATGACCTAACTCCTTGCAACTGTAGCAATGAATTGCCTTTTTGCCTTTGGACTTCTATCTGGAATTTCACCTTCCAAGACCCTCCTTCTCTTTCTTCCTTCTACGATCCTGCTTACCCTTAACATATAAACTGTCGTCGTGAGAGTTTTCCCTTGCATTCTGCTTCCGCTGGTTGTGAGCCAACAAAGCTGCAGTAATCTCATCAACTTTGATAGTCTCTTTCCCATATGTCAGAGTAGTTACCATGTGTTCATAAAAAGAGGGCAACGAATACAACAAAATCATCGCTCGATCTTCATCATCAATTCTCACATCAAGCTGTGATAAATTTGTGATTATTTGATTGAAGTCATTCACGTGTTGCGCCATATCAGAATCTTCTTGCGTCTTTAGCTTATACAGTTTTTGCTTCAGATACAACTTGTTCGTCAGAGATTTTGCCATAAACTGAATTTCCAATTTCTTCTAAATCTCCCATGGAGATTTCATATTCATCACGTGATACATAAACATAGACGTATCGCTGCCGCTTGCCGTTGCAATTCTTCCCAATCTTCATCCTCCATGGTATTTGGTTTCGTTGCCTACAAAGCTTTCAAGATTTTCTGTTGTTCCAACAGATCTTTCACCCTTGTTTCCCACAATTCGAAGTTACCAGTTTCATCGAACTTCACCACCTCGAATTTTGCACTAAAAAATGTCATATGAAAATTAATCCTGTAACAAATTATTCTGTAAAAAATTCCTCTGCAAATACTTGCTCAAAATCTTTTCAAAAGAAAAGGAAAAGTTGAAAATTTCCTTTAATTAAGTTGCTTTAATTAAATTTTTCAAAAAAAAACAACAATTTTTTTTTTTGAAAAGAAAAGATTGAAATAATTTTTTAATTAAGCTACCTTAACTAAGTCCTAATTAATTAAAATATTTTTTTTAATTAATTAAATTTCAAAAAACTTTGCTTTTTCCGAAAAGCTCAGCAGAGTGGAAATCAAATATTCCCTAATTTAAGACAGCAAAGGAATTAATTCCTTAATTAAGGCCTCTAGCAAAGGAATATTCCCACAAAGATTTCCTTTCCAATCTTTCCTGAAGATCCTCCCGCTCAGAACCTCTTGATGAAAAAAATATTACCTCAGGAGTACTGATGCATCAGTACTCCTGAGGTAATATTTTTTCCTCTTGATGAGCCGTCGAACCTGTCACCCAGAAGGAATCCTCGTCGTCACAACTTTCCAGTTCGCAAGCATCCTTCCGCTCGAATGATCTGCTACGCTTGCCTCGCCGCCTACGAGCTCCTAATCGTTCACCTACTCCAATTCACCGAACGATCTTTTTTTCGGGAACGACGCCTGCTTGGCTGCCTGCTCCAATCCGCCAAACGATCTTCTCTTCTCTGTGATCCAAGAAGCTAAAAACCTTTTTTTTTTTTTTGCTTAGAACCTGACTTTGATACCACTTGTTGAGAAATTATGGTGAAGAAAAACACGGATCGACACAAATCCAGAAGAACACAAAAATTTAACGAGGTTCGACAAAGATGCTTGCGTCCACGGGAGCAGAGCAGCGTGTTCTTTCACTATTCAGAAAAGAGAATACAAAAATCAGAAATTCAGAGATAATCTCTAGGGTCACATATAAGCCTAATTATAACCCTCAAAAGTACATAAAAAGAAAACATTAGGTACAATATGTAATTACCAAATTATCATTGTATCACACCCCCAACACACATAAAGAAACTCCCCTGATTTGGATGGAGTCTTCCGCTCCTGATTTAACACTGTCAATTTATGATATATGAGTCATATCTAACAATATCTAACACATATACTTCACTTTTTACATAAATAGAACATTACTTATAAATGAAGTGATTTGAAAATTTGGTTTGTATAAATGTAAAATGAAAAATTTAGCTGTAAGATAAGTAAATACTTATATCAAGTGCTATTAGACGTTAATGCAAGATATAAGTGAAGTTTTAATAGATTAAGGTAATTATAAGTAACATAATAGGCTACAGAGGAATAAACGACAATTAATTTTATTTAATAGTTTAATACTTAATTAAAATAAATAACATTCTTCACTTTGATTCAAATATCAGACAAGCAAAGCACCTCTTTCTCTTAGCACTTCCTTAACTAGGAGATCTACTTACCCGGAGCAAAGTCGGGTGATACTGGAATTTAGCTGCATAAACAAGCAAATCCCCACTTTCTCCAATTAAAATTACACTACAACAAATGTAATTTGTCTTTCTCTATGTTCGTTATTATTGCTATCCTAAGAATATATATGGCCTGACTCAAATCTTTTATCTCAAATTTACGATTAATTATAATTTTTAAATTTGTTATCACTTCACCGTTGTTAATAGAGATTAGCATATCAGAACAAGAGATAAAATAACTCTGATCAAAGTCCGCTTTATAATTGATGAGAAAATCTCGTTGAAATATGCTTCTTCATTTCAAGTGATTCCCTTTGTCACTAATTNTAGACAAGCAAAGCACCTCTTTCTCTTAGCACTTCCTTAACTTGGAGGTCTACTTACCCGGAGCAAAGTCGGGTGATACTGGTATTTATTTGCATGAACAAGCAAATCCCCGTTTTCTCTAATTAAAATTATACTACGACAAATGTAATTTGTCCTTCTCTATGTTCGTTATTATTGCTATCCTAAGAATATATATGGTCTGACTCAAATCTTTTATCTCAAATTTACGATTAATTAAAATTTTTAAATTTGTTATCACTTTACCGTTGTTAATAGAGATTAGCATATCAGATCAAGAGATAAAATATCTCTGATCAAAGTCCGCTTTAGAATAGATGAGAAAATCTCGTTGAAAAATGCTTCTTCATTTCAAGTGATTCACTTTGTCACTAATTGAGCCATACATTTGTTGTCCTCAACATCCAAAATACCATCTTCTCACTTACATATTCATTGCAGCCAACTATCAATTTATTTTTTTTGTTTTCTAACAAGTTCCCAAGTAAAGTTATTTTCCAATCATCCATCATTTATTTTGAGGTTTTTTTTTTCATCATTGTCCATTACTTGAGAGAGGGAAGTGAAGACGGCTTAAATATTGGCAAACCGCACAACCATTGCATCGTTTAGGAGAGAAATGCCCTCCTCGATTGTAAGCCTAGCCAACGTGATCCTCATATCATTATTTTGAATTTAAGTATGGGTGATGATGGTTGCAAATGAAAAGGCATGCACAGCTGTAATACAACCATCCATCTCATTAAGCTCAGCTCTATTTAGGTAGGATCTCTTTTAGGGGTGTAAACGAGTCGAGGCGAGCTACAGTCATGCCTAACTTGAACTTGGCTCATTTAGAAATATCTATCAAAATACAAGCTCGAGCTCAACTCGCAATGATGACAACAAGCTTAAATTTTGAAAAGGTGGTATCGATAAGCTCGACTCACAAGCTCGTCAACGAGCCAAGCTTGAGCCGCTCGCGAGCAAACATGGCTCACTTAAACCTCTAATATCTTCCATTTCCATTGTTGTGGAAGGCCTTTGGAATATAACTGTCTTTTGTCCCATCACTTTTTTGCTTACACCATTTGAAATATANGTCTTTATAATATGAGGCTTGAGGAAGTGGTTCCAACTTATCTACGAAGCTTGACCAACCTTTGCTTTCTTGATCCTAAAGAGAATGCTCTTTTTATCATTGGCCTCTTATGAGTATCTTGTCTATCGTCTTTACAATACCTTGAACCGTGTCATTTGAATCTAACATTCATTATAAATTGATTATATGAGACTGAGGTTCTTCTAGCTATCTCAGTTTTATATTTGACATTCTATAATCGATTTTTGAACGATTATGATCTTCGAGCTGAATTCTCAGCCTAAGCTATCATCATTGTTATGATGCATTTTGTGTGTTTGAGCATTTGCAGAAGGATATCAAGAAGCTTCTTGAAACTTCTTAGGCACTGGAAGCACAAGCCTCTGAGCTACATTAAAGTACTTCTGTGAAGGACTATAGCTGGATAAAGTTAGATGTTATTCTGCCTTGATATGGTTTCCAACATTATCTATAGTAATAAGGTAACAATTATGATGTTATACCTTGTCCTCATAAACATACTCATCTTCGTAAATTTGTGCTACTTTGAGGGTGAGGTGTTGGGATTTTTTCTTTAATATTCCCAAATTAGTTAATGATGAGAATTAAATTTATTTCTTTGGAATTCCCAAATTAATTTCAATACCCTTTGGAATTCCCAAATTAATTTCNACAGGTTTGGGTCTATAGTTGTTTTACTTAAAACATTTGTAATGTATGAGCTTAGCCTTTGCTCATTTGAAACAAACAAATCTCCTGTAAAACATTGACTCTCTCGCCCATATGAGATAGCTTAATATTTATAANTGTTTGGGTCTATAGTTGTTTTACTTAAAACATTTGTAATGTATGAGCTTAGCCTTTGTTCATTTGAAACAAACAAATCTCCTGTAAAACATTGACTCTCTCGCCCATATGAGATAGCTTAATATTTATAATTTGAAACATGAGGAAGTGATTCAAACACATCTATGAAGCTTGACAAACCTTCACTATCGTGGTCCTAAAGAGAAATCTCTTGTTACTTCTAGTTTCTTATGAGTATCATGTATGCGGTGTCTGATCCTGACCGTAAATCAGGTGATCTATGGTCATGATGTATTTCAGTGGGCCCCACCTAAATTTTTTATTTTTTTTAAACTGAAATATATCATAACCGTAGATCGCCGTGATCTACGGTCNCGATCCTGACCGTAAATCAGGTGATCGACGGTCATGATGTATTTCGGTCGGCCCCACCTAAATTTTTTATTTTTTTTAAACTGAAATATATCATAACCGTAGATCGCCGTGATCTACGGTCAGGATAGGTGCATGCGATGTTCGTACGCAATAATTTCTCCCTTTTTACATCATTACTTAGGAGAAAGAAGTGAAGGCAACTGTTTCTTTTTTTGGAAAATGTACATATATAACACACAATTCCCATATATTTACATGTCTAATGCCCAAACTTTAATTTTTATATTTATAACACTTGGTGTCACAAGCTATCAATGAGTAAATTTCACTTAAAAGTTAGTATTTACATATATAGCACCTAAACTTTACTTTTTTACATTAATACCAACTAAATCTTTCATATCAACAAAAATATCACCTTTTTAGCTTTTAAAAAGTGAAGTGTACTTTTTCGTGCAAAGGTAAGGTGGCATTTATATAAGAATTGAAGTTTAGGTGTTAGATAGGTAAATAGAATGGAATTGAGTGGTATGTATGTAAATCCTGTTATATAACTGTGATCATCGATCGATATGGCAATATTAAATAGTTCTAAACACACTGCACTGCTATAGATTATGGGAATTTCACATACAAACCACACAATTCTTAAGTATTTACATATTTAACACCTAAACAATGACATTTACACTTTGATGCGATGAACCTATATGCATGAAAAGGTGCATTTACTTTTAAAAAGTGAGTGAAAGTGGCATTTTTGATGTGATGCTAAACATCTGGGTGATATGCATATAAATATGAAGTTTAGTAGTTAGATATGTAAATATTGTTAGAATTGTATGGTATGTATGGAAATGCCTTCAAGATCATTGGTCGCACAAATATTTTGACATGAGTCTATTAGCATAAAGCACTATTTGAACCGGTTTGTGTTTCCGCGTTCCTTAGGTTGATGTCAATGGAAAAGAAGCCGCCCCCATCTATAAGTTCCTCAAGTCGGGCAAAGGCGGGCTTTTTGGCGATAGCATCAATTGGAACTTCTCCAAGTTCTTAGTCAATAAAGACGGTCATGTCGTCGACCGCTACACGACCACCACCTCCCCCCTGAACATCAAGGTAAAGCCCATTCACCGTCGGTTATTTCATGANATGGAACTTCTCCAAGTTCTTAGTCAATAAAGACGGTCATGTCGACGACCGCTACACGACCACCACCTCCCCCCTGAACATCAAGGTAAAGCCCATTCACCGTCGGTTATTTCATGATCGTCTTAGTTTCATTTTTTTAGGTCTCGATTCCTATATTTTTATTCTTCTCAAAAAAAGAGCAAAATTCTCAACAAATGTAGCAATCACACAACCATCATATTATGGTCATCCCACCAATGAGTTATCATTAGGTTTGTTGAAGATCCGATTTCAAAATCGGCTCGAATGGATTTAGTGTGGCCCGTGGCTCGTTATGTTCGATTTCGAGCCAGCTCTATTCGAGCCATTGAATCGAGCTCGATCTGGCTTGAAATTGAATTGTGCTAGTTTAAATGGAGACATTTGGATTCATTTCAGATCAAAATCTGCTCGATCCAGCTAGAAATTGAAACTAGCTGGTTCAAGATTTATTTGGATCCGTTCCAGCTCAAAATTGGCTCGTGGATCCTTATATTAAATTTTATTTAGCATTATATGCACAATTTTAATAAATAAAATTGCTTCGAGTCGATCTCAAGCTAGTTCGAGGCAAGCCCATTCATAAATGACTTGAATCGGCTATAAAAAACTTAGACCCAATGTTTTGGCCTATATGTCGGCTCGTTTATTTTGATCTGATCTCGATTCCAACCAAAAATTGAATCGATTTTCGAACGATTGCAATCTTCGAGCTCAATTCACAGCCTTAGTTATCATCATAATCATAAGACGTTTTGTGTATTTGAACTTTTGCACAAGGATATCAAGTAGCTTCTGGATACTTAGGTGCCGGGGCACAAGTCTGTGAGCTACAGAAAATGTTTTCATGGGGGACTATAGCTGGATAAAGTTATATGTTATTANGCACAAGTCTGTGAGCTACAGAAAATGTTTTCATGGGGGACTATAGCTGGATAAAGTTATATGTNTCACCATTGTTAATAGAGATTAGCATATCAGAACAAGAGATAAAATAACTCTGATCAAAGTCTGCTTTATAATTGATGAGAAAATCTCGTTGAAATATGCTTCTTCATTTCAAGTGATTCCCTTTGTCACTAATTNATCCCTAAGCTTGCTCCTCTTCATTTTATTTACACCATCGGGTTGTGAGTGAGAAAAACTTAGAAGATCTATAACAGAAAATTTGTCGTGTGAGTTGTAAGTGTCGACTCTGTTCGTTTAAGTTATGGCTGGAGGTATGTATTATATTATCTCGTTTCCGCTAATCGATTTAAAAATTAATTTTGTAAAATCAAATATGGTATTTAGAATCTTTTACATTTGGTATTAGAGCGCCGTGATTAACCTCTGCCTTATTTACTATGTTTCACTTTATTTATGCTTAAATCTTGGTTGAGATATTAAGGTTAATGTTCGTTCTTATTGCCCGTTTTTGTGAAAATGTTTCGATTTTGAGGCATTAGATTTTTGACGTTGTTAATTCAAAATAAAATTGGAAATCATGTTGAAATTAAGTTTCTAAGGTTTTTGTGAGTTGAACCATTGATTTTGGCTGAGAAACCGTTAAATTTCTCATTCGGAGCCGCGAGTCTGAACCGGGTTTAGATGACCCGGCTGAAGGATGAAGACGAGTCAAACGACTTGTCGTTTGGGCGTTGGTGAAAACGACTTGTCGTTTTCATTCGGCAAAAACCAACATCGTCATGCAAAACAACATGTCGTTTTGAGTCAATATGTATTACATTAAATAATATTTATGCATAGTTATTAATTTTATTTGCATTATTTATGATTGTATGCAAATATTTAGCTCTTAATAAAGAGTTAATTAATGTTAGTTGATTCATGTAATTTTAATTAATTAGGGAATAGTCACAGCATCTTTAATTAAATAAAATTGTATATTAAGTTAAAGAATCACATTAAAACATTAGTAGTAATTAATCATAGGAGATATAATGAAATCTACCCACANCTGCTGTCGATCACTGCCGATCTCCGTCGACCACTGCTGACTAGACGTCCTCAGCCGACGTTATAACTTGGAAAACTAGTAACTCTTTCCCGTCTGTGAGGCAAGTGGTCTTTATAATCATCAATCAATCGTGGATTTTTGCAATTGGGTCAGATCCCGTGGTTTTTCCGTTTTCAGGTTTTCCACGTAAAACTTTTTGGAGTCATCATTGTTTGTTCTCTTTCATCTGTGTGCTCGTACAACGCTAAGGCGATAATCCATTACTCTACCGCTATGAATTTTTCAACATACATCAATAAATATTATAGTTTACTTATTAGATAGGAAAATATATTGGAATTGTGGTTTATAGATAAATGTCCCAAAATGTAGAATTATTATTTATGTGCCATCATTCTTGGTGGGATAGAAGGGGCATTTACATGCAAACCAGCCAATTTATATATATTTTCATTTTCCACACCTTCACCTTATGTTTTACAGTTGTGCCAACCAAATCTTCCATATAATAGAAAAAAAATGTTACTGTTGAGAAAATTAGGGCGAAGAAAAATAGTAACGACAAAAATCCAGAAGAACACACAGAGATTTAACGAGGTTCGATAAATATGCCTACATCCTCAGAAGCAGAGCGACGACTTCCTTTTCAATATTCAGAAAAAAATACAAAATACAAGATTTAACTCTCTCAAAGACCTAGAATTACAAACATGTCTATTTATAATTCTAGAGTAAACCCTACAGTACAATATGTAATTACTAAATTACCCCTGTACCGTATAGCGGGGCGTTGACCCAGCACCCCCAACCCACATAACGTAACTTCCCAATACGAGTCATACCATAACAAATCTCCACCTCGGCGAATATCCAACCCTTTAGGAAAAAGAATACCTGGGAGTTGCACCTGCCCTAATGTGAGTTGCGCCATCATGCTTCTGTTGCGCTCACGCTGATCTCAACCCACTAAACTCCAAGAGACACACCTCTTCAATTTCAAGAGACATCTCTTCATTCCAAGAGACTCCGAATTTTGATATTATGAGTCATACATAACAATTCTCCACCTTGACAAATATCCAACCCTTTAGAAGAAAATCTTCACCTTGCGAATATTCATTCCCTTAGGAGAAAAAATCTTCACGTTTGGAATATCCTGCACTTTAGGAGAAAATCTTCACCTTGCGAATATCCAACCCCTTATGAGAAATATCTCCACCTTGCGAATATCTTGTTCCTTAGAAGAAAATCTTCACCTTACGAATATTCAGTCCTTTAGGAGAAATATATCATGAAGTTTCTTATGCACAAATGTGGGTTGAAACATTTTTTTTGTTCGCGCCAGCACCTCGGCTAAACTGCTGTCCCGTGAGCGAAACCCTTCGCGAAATACCTCAGTGAAACCACTGTTCGCGAATAATCGCGTCTGCTCGCTCCCCAGCACACTACCGAACTCCACCAATCTCAAACTCCACCTAGCGCAACTCCTCCTGCGGCGAACTTGCAAACTTTGCTGGTCGAACATCACCAAACTCCTGTGTTCGCAAACGCTCCTGTTCACAGTAACTGCACACGAAGTCCTGTTCGCTAACTCTGCCTCGCCTAATGCCGCAAAGGTTCATGTACTTTCGCGCCTCGAAGTTGCGACGTCGCCTCTACCGCGAACTCCCTGAAGCATAATTCGCCGAACTGCCGCAACCCTTTATCCGAACTGTTTTGCATCTGTTGGTTCTCGTGAACTCATCTGCCTTGCGAACAATCCGTAAAATTTTATATTATTCTATGTCGTAACCAAGATTTCCTTTTTCCAGCCAGGGAAGTTCAGAAAATACTTCCAAATTTTCTTCTCCGCAAGATTCCTTGTTGAACCAGAAATTGTACTTTGATTCTGCCACAAATCCTTTTAAATAATCCTTTAATTAAGATTTCTTAATTAAGTTTCCAAGAAAAAAGATTTTCCCTTAATTAAATTTCCAAGAGAGAAGCAACAAAATATTTCCAAAAAAGAATTGAAATATTCCCTTAATTAAATATTTCATTTAATTAACTGAATTTCAAATCCTTTCCTTTCTTAAACCTCCACCAAAAGAAATCTCAACTCCGTAGATCCAACAAAGAAAATTTTAATTATGTTTCCTTAATTAAATANCCAAAAGAAATCTCAACTCCGTAGATCCAACAAAGAAAATTTTAATTATGTTTCCTTAATTAAATATTTTCTTTAAATCAACTTAATTAAAAAACAAATTTTTCTTTAATTAAGTAAAATTCAAAAACTTTTCTTTCTTCAGCAGGAAAATAATTTATAGATTTCCTTCATTTTTCTTCTCTTCTGCAGCAAGAGAAAATTCCAATTCCGACTTCCTTCCCACCGAAGCTTCCTCTGCGAACCGCAGCCTCCGCAAATTGCCACCGTCCGCTAATCCCGCGAATCGCTAAAACCGTCCTGCAAATCGCCCGAGCCTTCTTTCATCGAACAAAATCTGATCGCCTCTGATGCGATCCATCGTTGCCGCTAGTTGCCGCACGCAAAGCCTCCGCTCCTTTCCGAGATTCACGATCTCCAACCGAAGTCCATTTGAATNTAACGCTGGGCTATCTCCACAAATCAACTGTCTCATTATTTATCTCATTGATGTCTGCTGATCGTCCATTTTTTGCTAACCATCATCACCGCCATTCACCAATTCCCCATCATTTTCTTCTTTAGCGACATAAAGATGAGCTTGTGTTTAATCTATATTTGGTAATCTTGTCTTCTTCTATTGACAGAAAAACTAAATTTTATTATTTTGGTTATAATGTANTTCAACTATCATTGCTTGGCTATCTCCACAAATCAACTGTCTCATTATTTATCTCATTGATGTCTGTTGATCGTCCATTTTTTGCTAACCATCATCACCGCCATTCACCAATTCCCCAACATTTTCTTCTTTAGCTACATAAGGATGAGCTTGTGTTCAATCTATATTTGGTAATCTTGTCTTCTTCTATTGACAGAAAAAACTAAATTTTATTATTTTAGTTATAATGTAGGTTACATCAATTGGCTATAATTTTTTTTTTTCATTTTCAATCTTTTAATGAAAAAATTTTGGTATTAAATGCCCCAAATGGTGAATAAAAATACATATCAAAATAAATAGAATCAATTCTTTTAATGTCAATTATCTTGAAAGACTATTTAATTATGCAACATAAACNATGTAGGTTACATCAATTGGCTATAAATTTTTTTTTTTCATTTTCAAACTTTTAATGAAAAAATTTTGGTATTAAATGCCCCAAATGGTGAATAAAAATACCTATCAAAATAAATAGAATCAATTCTTTTAATGTCAATTATCTTGAAAGACTATTTAATTATGCAACATAAACACTCTCTTAACACTTCATCTAATTTTTTCAATTAATTTTAAGAAGCCGAACACGAGCAAGAATATTTAATTCGTGTCGAACGCAAACGCACTGTTCACGAGCTGATTTCAAACACGAGTAATTCCAGATGAGTCGAACACGAGCCAGGCCTGAGATTGCTCAAATTTGGCTCGTTTATAGTTCTAATTGTATGAGTGAAGCCTAATGATTGATTGGGACTCAAAATTAATCTTATGGATAGCTCTATTCACTACTATTACAAAAGTTATTCTGGTCATAATCAATGTANGATATTTGCTGTCCAGACATGGATATAGTTAGTCCAAAATACTTTGTCACCTTCATAGATGATTATTCACGATATATGTATCTCTACTTACTTCGTTCTAAGGACGAATCTTTGGATGCCTTTAAAATCTTTAAGGCTGAAGTAGAGAATCAATGTGGAAAACAAATTAAAATCGTTTGGCTCACTTACACCCCTAATATTCTCCATTTCCACTATTGTGGAAGGCCTTCTGCATGTATTGTCTTTTGTTTCATCATTTTTTTGCTTACAACACTTGAAATATATGTGCATAAGTGGTATTAATTCCAATCAAACAAGAATCTCTTATTCTATTAATTATTCCCATTAATAATATCAGCTAAAGTTATAAATTAGAATCGGCCTAATTTTTTATAAGTAATGATATGTCATTGATCAATTATTTCTAATTTCATATTTATGTTTGATGGTATATAAAAAGGGAACTAAAATAAAGTAATCTATTAAGTCATAAAAATTAGTATGATATCAAGAAATATAAATTGTTATGATAATAAAAATCTCAGGAATCTTTTGATATGATATGAAAGATTTGGGTGATAAATATGTAAAAAGTAAAGTTTAGGTGTTAGACGTATAACTACATAGAAATTGTGTGGTAGGCATTTAAATGACCTTTTTTTAATCTAATTACCTGCCATCACATAACGAAAGAATATGGGATTTTCAATTGATATATATTCCTATCATTTTTTTTGGAAGATCTACATTTATACCACTCAATTTCATAAGTTTTTTTTGTATATCTAACCCTTATACTTCACCTTTTACATAAATAGGACCTTACTTATACATGAAAAGATTTGTTTTACTTTTTAAAAATTAAAATGGCGCTACTTTGATGTGATTTGAAATTTGGTTGGTATAAATGTAAAATGAAAAGAATTAGGTGTAAGGTAAGTAAATACTTATATCAAGTACTATTAGACGTTAATGCAAGATATAAGTGAAGATTTAATAGATTAAGGTGATAATAAGCAACATAATAGGCTACACAAGAATAAGCAACAATTAAATTTATTTAATAGTTTAATACTTAATTAAAATAACTAACATTCTTCACTTTGATTCAATATTAGACAAGCAAAGCCCTTCTTTCTCTTAGCACTTTTTTAATTAGGAAGTCTACTTACCCAAAGCAAAGTCGGGTGATACTGACATTTAGTTGCATGAAGAAGCAAATCCCCTCTTTCTCCAACTCAAATTTACTATTAATTAAAATTTTTAAATTTGTTATCACTTCACCGTTGTCAATAGATATTAGCATGTCATCAATATATAAAACCAATATATAACACAAATCTAGAAGAACTATTTATAGTAAACACGCATATCATAAACACTCCTTTTCTATTGTGAATAAATAAAATTTCTTGTACCATTGTTGTGAAGATTTTTGACAAGGTCAAACTGTGTTTCCTGATCAAATCTATCCATCTTGCTAGCTTATGTAGATAACCTCCTCAAGTTCTCCGTGTAGGAAAGCTATTTTTTAATCCATTTGTTCGAGCTTTAGATCAAGAGATAAAATAACTCTGATCAAAGTCTGCTTTAGAGTAGATGAGAAAATCTCATTGAAATATGCTTCTTCATTCCAAGTGATTCCCTTTGCCACTAATTAAGTCTTACATCTGTTGTCCTCAACGTCTAAAATAGCATCTTCTCACTTTCATATCCATTTGCACTCCACTATCAATTTATTTTTTTGTTTTTTAACAAGTTCCCAAGTAAAATTATTTTCTAATCATCCATCGTCTATTTTCAGGATTTTGTTTCGTCATTGTCCATTACTTGAGAAAGGGTAGTGAAGGCGGCTTAAATATTTTGCAAACCGCACAACCATTGCATCGTTTAGGAAAGAAATGCCCTCTTTGATTTTAAGCCAAGTCAACCTGTTCCTTACATCATTATTTCGAATTGAAGTATGGGACCAATCATCTTATCAAGCTTTTTTTAGGTAGAATCTCTTTTAGGGGTGTGAACGAGTCGAGGCGAGCTAGAGTCATGCCTAACTTGAACTTGGCTCATCTATCAAAATGCAAGCTCGAGCTTAGCTCGCAATGATGACAACAAGCTAAAATTTTGAAAATGTGGTATCGATAAGCTCGACTCACAAGCTCGTCAGCGAGCCAAACTTGAGCCACTCGCGAGCTACCTTGGCTCACTTAAACATCTAACGTCATTCATTTCCAATGTTGTGGAAGGCCTTTGGAATGTAATGTCTTTTGTTCCATCAGTTTTTTGCTTACAACATTTGAAGTATTTGTGTGTAAGTGGCATTAATTCCAATCAAACAAGAATCTCTTATTCTATTAATTCCTCACAAAGTTGTGTCATCTTGGCCTCTCTTATTTGTGGTTTATCAAAGAAGTCACACCTTACCTTAAAAACTTGACAAATCTTCACTGTCTTGACATTAACATGAATGAACTTGTGCTATCATACTATGGAGTGTACTGGAGATCATATTGTCCAAGTGGTTTTGGGCAATCATTTACTTCCAGTTGCTTTATAATATTATAGATAATATTTATGTATTTGTCAATAAATCAAGAACATGATTAGATGGTGATAATTTATGTAGTTTAGTTCTTCCAAAAGTGTTGTGTGATTCCAATATTATATTGTAAATAAATTATATGCAATTCATCAAATAAAAGACACCAAATTAAATTCTTTTTTTTTTATAAGCACGTTTTTATGTTATTAATTCATATAGAAACTGTTATTAGTTTTCATAGTCTATGATTAAATAAACACTTCGAAGCTAAGCCAGGTTGGATAAAAATATTAATGCAGACGACACAATTACTAAGTATTTGCATTTATAACACTTAAATAATATATATATTATTTATATAATAATATTCTATATATATA
>JXCR01147124.1:0-13228 GCA_002079205.1 Phalaenopsis hybrid cultivar
TTACATCTAAATCGCATGCATCTCATCCTCTAGAAGTCATTCATTCGAATGTATAGGGCCTTCCCCAACCCCAGCTATAACTCTATAAATACTATGTTACTTTTGTTGACAAATACTCTCATTTTCATGGATTTATCCACTTCGCCATAAAAATGAAGCATCAATAAATTTGTTAAGTTCAAGAATCTAGTGGAGAAACAATTCAATACTCCTATCAAAACCCTTCACATTGACAGAGATGGAGAATACCTTAAAACCCTTTGTACCAAATCTTGCCTACAACCTCCTGCAACCTAAATCTCCACTCCTTCACAACCACTCCCTCCACAACGACATCCTATGCAAACCCGCAAACAAATGGGTCAGCTTAAAACAAGACAAATCCAAGACTAACCCATCAACTTCACTCTTAATTATTGTTGAGAAAGTCACTTTTCCAAAAGTCAATAAAAGTACTATACATATTTTTTTTAAGAAAACGTTTTACAACTAATGCAGACTATCAAATCTGGTTGTAAAAAATAACTTCCCCAATAGAAATCGAAGCAGTAACCAAATGGAGCTGAGTGAGAAATCTGGAAAGCAAAGCTGTCAAAAATTTGGCCAAAATAGACCTTTAAAGGTGGTTGCACACAAAAATAGTAACATGCAGAAAATTTTTCAAGATCGCCAACGAAATTAAAAGCAGGATAAATATAAGCTAAATCGTTATGGGGCTTAGACTAGGAGGCCACTACCTTATAGAACACAAAGGCCATAATGAATCCTAAATCCAGTCTATGATAACTCTTTGTTGGGATTTATTAAAAATCAAAATTATCATGCTGCTTCAGGATTCTTGAGGATTTTCAATAAATGATTAAAATTTAATTCTTTCAAAAATGAGAAGACCGAAAACATTATTTTACAAGAACGGGATATGTAAGAATGACATCTAATTAAGCAGTAAACAAACCAATTATTTAACTATGAAGGGTTTGAATGTTATTTGATAAACAGTTCAATTTTTTTATGATATTCAACAAATATAATCACTTGAAAATTATTACATTACAATCATTTCAAGAATATCTAAAATAGAGTTCCATCATCTGTGTAATAATTTCTAGAGACGACTGTGAATCTTAAGATATCAATCACCCAAGCCTGCTCAGTACTGGCTGAAGATGCGATGAAAACGACGATACTAATCCATCCACCTATCTAAAGTAATGAAGGTATATACCTGTTGAAGCAGATCAGCTTCACTATTATAAGGAGACCATTGAAGTATTAAGTCCAAATTTGTTTTCCAAGCAACAGAGGAGGATCTTTCCATTTGATGCCAATCATTATCTTTCTTTTCATAATCAATCTGATGATAGAAATAAGCATCATTAAGATAAATCAGTCAAGAGTTAAATGACATGCCTAATAGAAAGTAAAAAAAAGAAAAAAAAAATCATTCTATATTGAGGATTTTAGTCATAGATGAAAGGATGAAATGAAACTAACTTATCATTATAAAAAATAAAATAAAATAAACATTGAAAATCAAATCCTAGTGTAAATAAGATTTAAATCAACTTCTTTTGAAGAATACTCAAATGATGTGAAACTTCATGGAAATGTAACTTTAGAATAGAAAAACAACAAAACATTGAAGGAAATTTGCTTACCATAGGAACTATAATATCTTGCTTCTCCGTCTTCTTCAAGAATGTGTAGGACAGGATACCAATGCTTTGTGTTGGACTAAAGCATGCATGAAAAGTGATTATCAGGGCTCGTTAAGCAAACAGGCTAGAAGCGCATTATTTATCAAAGGCTTGCATTGCAGTATAATCAGTTTAGCATGACAGTTTTAATCTAAAATCTAAAAATCTAAAATGTTTGGCAGTGTGACAGTTTTAATAAACAATGAGAGGTTGTCTCGTTAGCAAGGCAAAAAATAAAATAAATTAAAATTTAAAATCGGAGTGAAAACACGAAGTAACAATTAAATATAGGTGTGGACCGAAGTTTAGTGCTTAAACTCTTTGCCATAAACTTAGGCCTCATTTGGAACCGATTTTATTGTTGTGAAAAACGACGACAATAAAGTGAAAAATGGAATGAGAAAAATTGCACGCAGAGAAACACCAGAGGGACACACAGATTTACGTGGTTCAACAAATTTGACTACGCCCACGGAGCTGCAGAAGATTTTATTTCTTCGAGAAATTACACCGTCGAACGCCTCGACATTTACAAGAAAATCTATATTTTCTTCTCTCATTTCCTCTCTCTCTCTTCCTCTATTTCTCTCTAGAGGACTTGCTTGGCCTTGCTTTGATTGTGGCTTTTGGCATGGCTTTTGGCTTTTGGTATAAGAGGCTATTTATAGAAACCAAGAGAGCGGTAAGTGAGAGGTAGGTGAGCGATAGGTGGGATGTGGTAGGTGAGAGGTAAGTGAGCGGTAGGTGGGATGTAGATGGGATTCTTAATTAAAAAGCTAATTAAATTCAGTTGATCAGGTCTCCACATTACCCAATAATTCTCCCACTTAGAGACTGAGACACTGACTGCATCACCTACTGGTTGCATCATCTACTATATGTACCGACTTTTTCCTCAAACATGATATCTTCCACCTCTATAACTTAAAGCTCTGGTCTTTATGCCAGAAGACCAACTGAAGTAGAGCACAACTTCAGCTACTCACGAGTAATACCCTCAGTTGACATATCACCGTCAACATAGCATTGTATCACCAAGCTCTTTCCTGGGTTACTTATGTATCTGCTTACAACTCCCACTGCATGAGCAGTATTTTGCCCCTGCCGAAAACCATTTTCAACAAGTCCAGCTTTATACCTCTTACTGTCATCAAGCGCAGTCTTCACCTGGTACACCCACTTGTTGTGTAATGTATTTTTCCCTGGTAGAAGTTCTATCAGCTCCCAAGTCTGATTCCTTGATAGGGAACCCGTTTCCACCTCCTTGGTCAACTCCCACTTGCTCGAATTTTCATCTTGCGAGATTTCTTTATAGCTTTATGGTTCTCCACCATTTTTTGTACAAGGTCTAGTTTTCCTGCCTTTGGCGCTCTGCCGCTTTTTCAGAAAATCAACATTCTTCTGCTTCCTCATAATGCACATCTGACTCATTTGTCCACGTCTGAGTAAATTTGTAGTCATATATGGAGTGTCAGTTTTCTTACCCCGAGCCAATACTAATCCTCCTTTGGTAACCTTCCAAGTACTATCTGAGAACACCACCGAATGACCATCCTCATTGAGCTGCCCAACAGAAATGAGGTTTTCTTCAACTCAGAAACGTGTCTGACTTTTTGTAAAGTTCATTTGCTCTTGTTAGAGAGTGTAATATCAACGTCTCACATCCTCACCATGCTCAGAGCTTTTCCATCAGCCAAATGTATCTTCCTAAAGTTACATGCAATATAATTTCGCATTAACTCCCGACGGAAAAATGTATGGAAGGAAGCCCCTGAATCCAGTATTCAATCATCAACAGAACTGTGAATTGTCAGCAATAGTGCATCTTGTATTTCTTCATATACAACATTAGCGTCATCATTTTCCTTCTTCTTAGAATTCCTGCAGTTCTTTTTTATGTAGTCAGTCTTGGCACAATTTCAACATGTCTGCTAACCAGACTTTGATTTTGATATTCCTCTGTTTGAGTTCCTGTCATGTGATCTCCATTTGGAATCAACATTCAATGTCGAACTTGAACATAAGGCCTCTCTAGAATCCTTCCTGCGTACCTCTAAAGCCAAAATCAAATCACGAATTTCATCATATTTCAGCTTAAATTTACCTATAGAACTGCTAACTGTCATCCTTATGGCTTCCCCGCTATTTGGTAATGAAGCCAACAATATCAGCGCACGTATCTCATCATCAAAATCAATTTCAATAGATGACAATTGATTTATGATAGTATTGAAATCATTCAAGTGTAGAGCAACAGACACGTATTCCGTCATCTTTAAGTTGAATAATTTTTTCATCAAATGCACCTTATTATTCGTCGATGACTTTTCATACATATCTGATAAAGCCGTCTTGAAATCCACAGTTGTCCACTCCTTGATGATGTTGTGGGCAACCGATCTTGACAGGATTAATCGAATAACCCCCAGAACATGTCGATCCAACAGATTTCATTCCGCCTCGTCCATCTTTTCAGGTTGTTTTTACAGTAACGGAGGATGAAGTTTCTTCCCATAGAAGTAGTCATCTATCTGCATTCTCCAGTAAGCAAAATCTGTATCATTGAACTTCTCGATCCCCGATGTCATCAGTTCGTCTCCGCTTATCGTTTTTCCTTAGATCCGAACCCAAGGCTCTGATACTGGTTGTTGTGAAAAACGATGAAAATAAAGTGAAAAATGGAATGAGAAAAATTGCAAGCCAAAAAACACTAAAGCGACACAGATTTATGTGGTTCGGCAAATTTGCCTACGTCCACGGAGCTACAGAGGATTTTATTTCTTCGAGGAATTACACTTTCAAGCGCCTCGACGTTTACAAAAAAAATTATATTTTCTTCTCTCTCTTCCTCTCTCTCTTCCTTTCTTTCTCTCTTAGAGGACTTGGCTTGACCTTGCTTGGTTTATGGCTTTTGGCATGGCTTATGACAAACCATAAGAGGCTATTTATAGAAATCAAGAGAGAAGTAGGTGGGAGGTAGGTGAGAGGTAGGTGGGATGTGGTAGTTGAGCCGTAGGTGGGAAGGTAGGTGAGTGGTAGATGGGATTCTTAATTAGGAAGCTAATTAAATTTGATGGACCGGGTCTACACATTACCCAACATTTACAATGTTGTGTATTTTAGAGAATGTCATAAATTATTTTTCTAATTTATTTGGCTCCAATGCTGATCTAGTTTCTCTTTCAATGAAACCCATTTATTTTTCATTTCAATTTGTTATTCTCGTCTGGCTTTGTGAGCGTTGTCCACGGTTTCCAGAGTAAAAGGTTAATTTTACCATCATAACAAACCAACAGATTTATAATCAATTAAAATTAATAATTAAAAATAAAATGAAAATATATTATATTTTATTTAAATCAATATTTTAATATAAATAATAACATTTAAATATCTCCCTACTCATAACATCACTCTCAAGGAATCCTCAATGAGAATCTTGCTTGACAGATTCATAACAAAGGTATCCCTCGTGGAACACTCAGACCACCCAATCCATGTCAGTAATACAACTTTTCTCTACTTTTCTTGTCGCAATCACGACCTCTAAACTTCTTATATTTAGCTGCTTTAGTCTTAGCTGGTCCACGACCCAATTTGAGATGAAATTGTGTGTTTCTTCGCTATCCAACAACACCACTACCAATTTCTCCTCGATCTATCCCCTCACCTTCATGATATGATTTAGAGTAAACTTCACCACAAAGTTGAGGGACAACTTTGATATATCTAACTAAAAGTGCTCCTCTTCCTCCACCTTTTTCTTCCTCCGACTCTTCACTATCTACATCCTCTCTCTCACAAACTTTCAAATAATCTTATTAAAAAGAGAGCCATTTTCATTGTGACTGTTCTGACAATTAAGATGAGCTGTGCTTGCCTTGGGCTCAATATTTGCACCAAACCATAATTATCAAAGTCCAATTGTGAGCCTATTAATAAAGAAAATTAAATGAAATAACAACGAGTACCATAGATAAGCAACTAAAGCATCTGGAGTGTGCGCTCCTTGCACAGATGGCTTGGGATATACTTCTCATCACATCAAAAATATCATCTATTTTCACTCTTGTCATGCACCTTTGTCTCTGTGAGGTGCTTAAAATTGACCTCGGGAAGGACCATTTCTTTCTCTCTTTAGTTCCTCCATTTGAAATGACACTGTATGTGTCCTCAGTGTCATCGAGGTACTCTTATTGAATCCTCCATTGGTGTCGCTTTTCTTGGTCTTCTTCATTTATTTCTTGTCTTCCACTATCTGAGAGAGCTTTATCGTCTCCCTCAATCCATAGTCTCAATGATCAAAGTTTGGCCTGTGTGTCAACCTTTAGGTCACTAATGAAATTCCCCTAAAATCATGCTTCAACAATTTCCCTTAACCATCTCAATAATAGCTTGAATCTCTCCCTATATTCCATGATAGTTCCCTCTTGAGTTAAGGCATAAAAGTTCTCGTGCTTCTTTACGAATGGCTTTAAAGTGTTCCAACAAGCAATTTTAAAATTCCCCCCTCGAACAAATCATGTAGATGTTTTCCTCCTCATGTTCCTCTAGTTTGATTCCTTTCCCTTTCAATTTTGTCAATGAATCTCTGGTCATCCCCCCTTGGTTAAGGTTCACAAATGACAGAATTTTGGATTAAATCTTGATAAGCCTCCTCAACATCTCATCTACACCCTCAAATCGGTTTTCCATGGAAGAAAACCTTCCGTCTATAGTTGAGAATCTTTTCACCATCCCAAATTTTAGTTGTCATGCTTCTTCCAATCTTTCTTCCAAAGCATCAAATTTTCTTGTTAGCATATCTCCAATATCATGCTCTAATACTAATTCGATACATATTGAAGCCAAAATTAGTGAACAAATGACACAAAATAAATAAAGAACCCTAAATTAGGGCTAAGTTTATCAATTTATAAGCAAAACAACTAAATATAAGCTTGATCTACAATTTGAGTGTTAGATCATCTCTCCACAAACCTTAGATGACGATAGAAACAAGAATTCAAAGGAAAAATAACAATAAAACATAACATAAAGCAGCCCTAGCTAATTAGCCCTAATAAATAATGCACAAGAAAAATTTAAAATCCCCCCACCCCAATACCTCTTTTACTTCCCTTTCTTTGCACATGTGATTAGTGGCTTCTCGGGTCCTATATGGGGTATGGTCGCTCGCTGGTTTGGCTGGCCGTTTAGGGCAGACCGGTCCAAAGAGGACTGATGTATCTTATACTGAAATAATTTCTTTATGATTTTTGTCGTATTTATTATACAATGTTCTCTTCGTTGATTAATTTAAAAAAATCATCACTTTTTTAATCTCTATTATTGTAAATTTAAATTTATTTTTATGAATAACTCTTTTACATTAATTAATAATAAGTTTTAATATGGGGTTTTTATTGTAGTGAAGCCACGATGTCCAAGAAAGTATTAGATTATCATAGTGTCAATTTTGAGGAGAATGCTTTCCCAATTAATTATCTCACGAGTCTTATTCTATTTTGTAATGTATTGACAACATCAATATGTATGATCCATGATTACTTTGCATCAAACTTAAAGAAGAGATCATACGTGCTGTCAAATTATGCTGGGAATAAACAGACATGTGAGCTCCTATATAGCCATCTGATGAGATTTCACAATATGTTCAAAATGTCACAATAAATTTTTAAGAATTTATTTAGTTTGTTTGAATAATCTTATGGGTTATGTAGATAAAAAAAATAATTAGTAGAAAATGCTAGTCATAACATTAGATAATATAGCATGTAATAAATTCAGTTAGGCTACACTAGAAAGCTACCAACATTCAATAGAAACAATAAGTAGAGATTTTAATATTGTTCTTCTAGCAATGATTAAATAATCAATGATTTTATAAAACTAGAATATATATGTTAATGTTCACATTCTTATTAAAGAACAAGTTACTTAAATAGGTCATCATCATTACAAAAAATATAGTGATTTTAATATGTGTTTCATATTTTTTTTGTAGTGGTTTTAGAGGGTTTATTTCACAATGTTCATGTTCTTCATCAAGTTGTAATTGTTCCTAAATGCAAGTTTCTTGCATCGCCATCAAGTTTATCTTCTATAAAAAATATATGCATTATTTTTATAATTCAATTATAATTTTGTTAAATTGACTATTTAACTGATAAAAAAAGGTTTATTTAGTTAATGTTTCTTCGTCAAGGGCAACTACAAAAGGGATTTCTTAAGCTTTGTCCAAAAATGAGATACAAAATCCAAATTTTGTATGAGAAACTCAGCCAATAAGAAGAAAATGTGAGATGTTTATATGAACACATTATTCACTTCGAGCTATAGTAGTGGCTGTAAGATTTAGAAGAAAAAAAAAGTGGTATTCTTAGAGATATGTCTAACTACGCATTCAAGAAATAATGAGTTATTATTGTTACTATAATAACATTATATTACTACATACACAAGCATTAATCATATTTGATTCTAAGTTTGAGGCATGTGATGTTGATAAAAACTTTCTTCATTCAAGGGCAAGTGAGTTTAGTGTGGGGCAACATGTTGATGACACTTTTAATAAGAATATTAGTCCAAATTTAGTTGACGCAAAAAGTGCAAAGGAGATGCTTAAACTTAGAGATAGTATTGTCATCCAATTATATTATTTAAATACCTAATATATATGTAAATACATTTTACTTTAGATATTTAATCATCTCACTAATATTAATACTTTCATTAGTAAATAAATTTGTTAAAAGATTTTTTTATTATAGTTTATATATTTCATATTTGTCAATGACTTATAATATGTAAATCATTCAAAATTCTTATATTTCAATTGTGATGAAGCATGTGAAATAGTTGCTTTACATTTTCAAATGTATTTTAATGTTGTAGCCTCATTTATTAGTAATGATAATAAAGCTTGGATTATAAATTTTTGTAATTACTATAATGATATTACATTTATCAATTAAATTATTTTTAAGAAATTCAATAACTAATTTGATATGTTGTAGTAAATATGTATTTATTACTCTAAAACATTTATTATAATATGTATAGTATATTATTAAAAGTCATATATTTTATTGTTGTGCAATATACTACATTATTATTATTATTATTATTTTGTAATCTTCAAGCTAAGTTATTGGAAAGAAAGTACTATGTCTATTCATATATGGACAATTATTTTTAATTAAAATAAACAAGAATATACATATATTCACATTTTTCTTACTTTTTCATAAAATTAATAAAAAATATGATTTTTCATTTTTAAAAATATATAGACATTTTACTCATTTATATGAAAAAACTACGTCTAAAAGCTTAACCAAATGGATAATAAACAATATATTCATTTAAAAAAGAACAAAAAATAGATTAATCAAACGACAACATCAAGTTTAGCTATATCTTCTTTAAAACACTACTTCTCTTAAAACAACATTTAAATAAATTTTCATAAAAAATAAAATTCATCTGAATAAGGCATTAATAATATAGTTTAAGCAGAAATAACACAAACTTGCATATAAGAAACCTTTTTTTAGACATTCTAGTGGGAACTTCATGCACAACATGTCATTCTATTACTAAGAGAATATTTTAAGAAAATTACATTACATTTTTAGCTAGGCAAAAAAAAAAATCAAGTAGGCATTAAAAATTATAATAACTCATAAAATAGCAATATAATATAAAGAGTTTTTTAAAAAAATTTTATCATTACGTGCGTGACTAGCAATTTATCTTTCAGTTCCCAAAAAGAAATCTTTTATTTGGTTCTTAAAAAAAAAAGAGATTTTTATGCAAGTTGAGCAAACATTTCCTCTAAATTTATTTAAATATAAGTAGATTTTTAAGGGGCACTTGATAAAAAAAAATACCACATATTCGCTTGACAACGTGAAAATACAATCACATCTGCACCTAGCCTCATTGTGCTTGTCTTAAATCCATTTCCATCTGATTGCATTCAAGAAAAAAATGATCAATATTAAATAAAAAGATAAGTTAGAAATATTCATGAAGAAGCAAGTGATTTGAGGAAATTACTCACATTGACCAATTGTATTTGCAGATTTGCTTTTCATTGAATAGCCCAATGACATGCACTGTCGCATTTTATCTGGATCCATCCCACCACCATTGTCTAAAGGAACCATTTAATTTAAAAGCAAATAGTTATAACATCATTAATATATGTTTTAAATTTTTGTTTTAAAAATTTGAAGACTAAAGTCTAGCATTTATACCAACCCCATACAAGTAGATTGCATGTCTAAAACTCTTCACATAAAAAATAAATGATAAAAATAGTGCAGAAAAAACCTAAAAGATGTACAAATTATTAATAATTACTTTCAATGATGTGATAATTAGCATTTAATTTCATTACAAATAAAATTTTTTGATAAGTTAATAAGTCTCTCCAATATATTTATTTAGTTATAAATGAACTAATGATAATTAAGGGCCTATTTGGGACTTTCTGTCTGCTTTGTATTTCAGACCGCCACCACAACTTTAATTAAAAAGCTGCAATCTTGATGTTTTTTAGAAATTTTTATGGTGAGAAGCTATTTTTTTTAACTTGGTCTGTTAAAGTGTGGTGGCTTTAAGAAAGTTATTGTTTGATTTTTCTCAGAAAAAATATATATTTATAATTCCATCGTATATTTCCAAAAAATTATTTTCTCCACCTTAACTTACAACCACATTTTTAGGAAGCTGTAGCAACATCATACAGATCCTAATGGTTAATAACAATTAATAAAGAGATAAGCTTTAAAGCTTAATTTTCATTATATATCATCCAGGGATGTATAGAATTCCAAAATCATGTTATAATAAGGAACTAAAGAATCAAAAAGAAAAAGCATGATCCAACAAAACCATAATAAGTTGGCTTGCCTAAACAATATTGCATACTATAGTCAAATCATCCTGAAAGAAGAAACATACCTTCAATAAAGAGCATTTTAGTTTGATCTTTAGGGTTCTCCAGCACATCAATGTTGACAAATGTAGCCCCATTACAGATCTAAAAGTGTTTCAGATAATATAATAACATCTCATTATCTGAGGATTTGAAGAAGCTCAAATTATTTACCTCATCTATAGAGTTGTCCAAAAGCTCAGCCAAAGCTGCAATAGTAATAAAAATGGAATAATCAACTAATCAATGACTAGAGAGTAGTAATAAGAATTTAATAATCAACTAATAAATGACTAGATACTATATCTATTGAAATTAACTTTTAAGAGAATAATTTTACCCCCTAAAGCCCATTTATGGCTTGTGGCATTTGAGTGAAGAAACTTTGGGTGAACCCTCACACGATCAATATCAGCTGAATAAATTAAATAGCTTTGTCAATCATCTAAAGGGCATATTAAGATTTTAAAACAGAACAACAAAAAAAAATTAACAACTAAAAGAAAAGAATATCTCTATATAAAACATCCAACTCAAATAATTATAATATGTTACATAAAAGTATAGTCATCATATATAAGTATTTAAACTTGTGATTGATGGGGAAAGTGTGAGGCTAGGTGCATTCACAAAGCCAAACCTAAATCGACTCGAAAATTTTAGGTTTGCTTAACTTGATTATTATTCGGGTCTAATACAAGTTAAGTATATTAACTCGGTTATTTGTTTGGGTCCATTTTAGGTTGACCTAAATGATCTCAAATCAACATAAATTAACTTACTTACTTCTATGATTTAGTTTAAGTCATATTAAAGTAGGAATATCTAATATTAAATTAAATGAGAGTGTTTGCTAAAATTTAGCAAGAATATGACATACTAAAAGCACCATAATGAAAAAAAGAAAAGGCTTCAAATGATCGAAAAATAAAATAAAATAAGCCTAAACAAACAAATTTTTACAATGAAGCTAGTATTAATTTGCATCATCGGGATCTTCCTACTCTAGAGATATCATGGACCTTGCACGTTGTATATGAATGCCTTATCCCAAGATGAGATAAATACTGACCGAACCAAAACCTTTCTTAGATCCGATTACGTACAACCCTCTTTCATTTAATTTAATTTATATGTAAAATAAGTGGAATAAACTATTATCTTTTTATTTTTGAAAAAAATTCTCAATTGAAAATAACCATTTATGTCATTTATAGACATGCTAACAGAAATAGATTAATTAAACGGGCTATTAAGTATGCCAAGTCGAAATATATTAATTAAGCACAATATTAATTAAAAAGGTTTAATTAGGTAGAATTAATAAATAACTTTTTTTGGAATGACAAGTATTAGTCAGGATTTAAATTCAGAAAAAAAAAATTCAAAAATTTACCAATTAACTTATCTGTCACGTGCAATTAATAATGATTTACTAATCAACAATTAGACTAATTATATATNCTGAGTGTGTCTTGAATTTTAAAGCAATGCTAAGATGATAATCTATTGACCAGAGAAAAATATTTTGAAATTTTCATACCTATTTTATACTATTTTTTATGATATTGCACTTTAAAGAAAGTTATTTTTGATGTTTTGTTGCAGGAATGATGAATTAGGGTCAATGGAGCAAAAAGATGCAAAAGGAGCGAATTTGGAGCGAAAATGACCAAAATGTGGAGATTTGAACTAGGGCGCCGACGCCGCCGACGATGAGCTTTTCTCGAGGCTACAGGACAAATTCTCCAGAAGGCCGCCGACGGCGAGATCGACGGTTATGTGTACTTGTACAATATATAAGGCCGGCTTTTGGAGGGGTGCTTAAGCAGCTCTTGGGAAAACTCATCCACATCATTAAAGGGAAGATTTTGGCCGAAAATAAGAGAGTCGAAGGGAGCCAGGAGAGTCTAGAGGACTTGGAGGTTACCATTAGTGTATATAATTTCCAATAGAGTGTAACAATTGTGAGGATTTCTTCGAGAGATTGTAAGAATGGAGAGAAAGTGAGAGATGTCTTCCTCCTTGCTATTTCAAAAAGGAATTTTGTATGCTGTAAAGAAAGGAAGAGATTTAGATGAACTTCGAGGAGTGTTCTTGGGGAGAAATTAAAGATAAATTATTTACTTGTTGTAGTTTGTATGACTTTGATTTTATATATGAATTCCGAGTTTTGTTGTGTTTTCCCCATGAGTTCTGAGTAGTTTTCTCTGTCTTTCTCATTGTCTCGAGATTTGTGAAATGGTGATTTGAATTGGTGAAGCTATGAAAATTTTTATGAAATTGTGATGATATTTTCACTTCGATCTTAATTTACTTTCAATCTGACCAATTGACTTGTTAACATATGTTGAGTTTTACAACTAAAGTGAAGATTACATCCAAGATTCAGGGAGGTCAAAGCCCTTCGAAGTTGGGTGCAAATAAATAAGGAAATAATATTATCGGGCGTAGAATTGGAGATTTTAGAGTGACAGACTAAAATCCTCAATTCGGTCCTACCGTTTGGGTGCTGAAGTGTAGATGTTAGCCCTCATGTGAGGGGAACGTGGGAGCTCCGAAGTGCGAGCCGGTATCCTCCCAG
>JXCR01147124.1:28492-64000 GCA_002079205.1 Phalaenopsis hybrid cultivar
AAGCGCAGCGAATCTTCAACAAGTTGCTGACGAAGAAAAGATTGATCAAATAACGAGGATTCGTGAATCGTGGATTGAATAATCCCACGACGGATATTGAAGAAATGATAGTACGACGAAGATGGGAATTCATGTGCTACACTACTACCGCCGTGGTGGTTCTTGTGGTAAAAGAATTTTATGCAAATTTACATGGAATCAACCAAGGAGTTGTTTATGTGCGAGAAGATGGAACACTTTCACTCCTGCATGGATCAACTAATTATATATGATAGAGAATGTTCTTGTCTGCCACTATTTTAATTTCGTCCCAACAAGAAACCAGATGAATGAGATTTACCAATATTTAACAGAAGAAACTGACGACTGGGAAACAAGAGAAAATAGGTATGTTAGTTTTTTTGCAACACTCCGTAATACCGTTTCGAAACATTGGAACTTTTTCATTTCTGCGAAACTGTTACCGACAATGAAGATCGGTAAAGTTTCTAAAGAAAGTGTCATTTGAATTCTGCGAAACTATTACCGACAATGAAGATCGGTAAAGTTTCTAAAGAAAGTGCCATTTTGAATTACTACATCCAAAGGGGATTGCCGATCGACATTGGATCTATTATTGTGAAGTCAGTTTTGGGCCTGATCATTCATGAATCAACTTATGGGCTTGGACACCCCTCCACAATTTTCTCACTTTGCAGTGAGTTCTAAGTATCCTAGAAAAATTAAGAAAAGGTACTGCTACCTTGGAAGCCTTAGGATCCAACTGAAAGATTCCCAGTTTTTGAAGATGAAAATGACATGGCCATTATAATAGATCAATCATCTCAAAATTCACTGCCANAGAGGAGTGTTATGGTCTTTTGGCAGAGGGGACAGAGAAATCATTGAAGTTGTTAGCCTTCATTCTGAGATGAGGGGCCTCAATAGTATTACCATGAAGTAGGAGGGCAAGTGGAGTGGGGGGCCTTGTGGCAATAGATATAACGTTAGAATGAAGACCTTGTCTTGCTATCCAATTGGCAAGTTTATTTGCTTCCATATAAATAAAGGTCATATGTAAGCAAAGGGAGTTCTTTAGATTTTTTATATTTTGTCTACAATGGGTGTGATACCAAGAGGATTGGTTTTCAGATTCCAAGAAATTGATCAGTAGTTGAGAGTCAACCTCCAACCAAATGTTGTATCATTCAGACTTTTTAGCAATAGTTAAGGCCAAGAAGATTGCAATAATTTTTGCCTCAAGAGCATCTCTAGCTTCAGTGGGGGCTTGAAAGAACATTATGCACTTGTTGTAGAGTCTCTAACAGCTCCCCCCACCTCAGCACCCCAATCATTGAAACTTCCATCAATATTGATCTTCATAATTGACTATGCAGGGGGTTTCCAATAGACTTTCTCAATCATGAAAGGCTCTCTAGTTTCAGTTATCTTGAAGCTACAAATATTAGGAAAATTTTTGTATTAGATTAGCTTGGTTAAATATAAGACACAGTTTATGATGAATTTGTGGTTTTAACATTTTTACCTTCATGTTTACTGCTGTTTCTAGACATCCAAAGGAACCAGGCCACAATGAAAGGAATGGGGACACACTTGCCACCTTTCCAACTTTGCCAACCACCCCTAAGATTAGACCTATCCAAATCAAATCCATTAACATTAAGCATATCCAGAAAACCTGACCAGACATCCTGGGCAAATCTACAATTGAAGAAAATGTGGTTGAGGTTTTCCTCATTTTGCAAACAAATTTGGCATTTGTAGGGACCCCTCAAACCCTTTAATATAAGAATATCATCAGTGGTCAAAAGGTTGTTAAAGAGTCTCCAGCATAAAAAAAATGACATTGTGGGGAAAAGGAATCTATTTCGTATTGCTTCACCCCAAGGAATCAAGTCCCAACAGTAAAGCTTAGCATAAATAGCTTTGTTAAGGCTTTGATTTATATAACTATGCCAGGTAATTTTGTCCTTTATGCTATTATGAAAGTTGATTTTGGTTATTTGTGTGAGAGAGGGTTCCTAAAGAATAGATTGGAGTTTAGATATGGACCAGTGGTCACCCTCCAAAAAATCTGCCACAGTAAGATATGGGTTGAAATTAGAAGGGTGAGCACCAAGACAATCCTTGGGACACCAATGATCCAACCAAAAATTAACCTTACCAGCCCCCAAATCTAAAATAAACATTTTTCCAACAAGGTGCCTAACTTTGAGCAAGTTTATCCAGATCTTGGAATCCTCCAACTTCCTTGTAATGAGAGAGGGGTGTTGATCCTTACAATATTTAACCATGATGAATTTAGCTTAAAGAGAAGTTTGAGCTTTGAAATTGATCCACATTTTGCAAAAATTTATCTGAATAAGTTGTTGGAGCCCTTTGAACCCCAAACCCCCATCCAAGGTGGGTTTAGCGGCCTTCTGCCAAGAAGCCCAGTGAAGTTGTTGCCCATGCACTGCCCACAGAAATCTATTAAATGCTCTCTCCAATTGAATTTAAGTGATTTTCTTCATAAAAGTGTTTGGAGAATGTAAGGAGGAAATGTGGTGAGAATGCTTTTAGGTAAGGTTATCCTCCCACCATTTGAAAGGAAAGAGTGTGACCAGCTGGATAAGTGAGACTGAATCTTTTGAAAGACATCATCAAATTGGATTAGCTTATATCTGACACATATAAGGTTAACTCCCAAGTATTTGATGGGAGGTTTGGTTATGGAGAATCCAGTGTAATTAGAAATCCACTGCTTTCAATGAGAGGAGGTTTTCTTGTTGAAGATCAATTAACATTTGGCATGACCAAAAACCATACCATAATGGGTTTGGAAGTGCATCAGACACTAGTAAACCTTTCTAACAGCATTTTTATGGGCACTAGAAAATATCATAACATCATCAGCATAAATTAAATGATACATGGCCAAATTAGACTTGTGATAATATCTAGATTAATGTTGGGGAGGTTAGCCTTATCCAATATTTTGGAAAGATAATCCATATCTATAATAAAAATGGTGGGGGGGAGAGGGTCACCCTACTTTAGCCCTCTAGCAGCTGAGAAGGATCCCCATGCCTTCCCATTGATAAGAATTGAGTGGTTATTATTGAGAAGCCATTTGTGAACGAGATTATAGAAATCAGGTTGAAACCCCCTGGCTATAAGAATTCCCAAGATAAAGGTCCAATCTATGGTATCATATGCCTTTTTGATATCTAGTTTATAGATCAGGTTACCACCCCTACTGATTTTATTCAGATCCAGCAGCATCTCCTAAGCTAGCAATACATTATCTGTAATGGATCTCCCTTTGATGAAAGCAATTTGATTATGGCTGATTAAAATTTGTTAGGTGAGGTTGAATTCTTCTCACAATAATCTTACTAATCAGTTTACTAATTACAAAAGTTAGACAGATTGATCTATAATGATCCCAGGTGTTCTGTAAATCAGCTTTGGGAATTAGCACAAAGGAGGAGTCCCTAAAACACCTGTGTAAGTTATTGCCATTGAAAAAACTCATAATTTCCTCAGTCATATCCAATTTCATGATGTTCCATGACTTTTTGTAAAAATCTGCAGTGAAGCCATCAGGGTCTGCGGATTTAATGTTGTTAATAGTGCTCAAAGCATTCCAAATTTCAGCTTCAAAAGGTGGGTCGGTGAGCTTGAGACTATTGGTAAAGTCAAAATCCTTTGTAAAACAATTAGCATCAATGTTGGTGTTGAGATCAGAAGTTGAATTCAAGAGTCCTTGATAGTAACTAACTGCATCCTTGGTTATGCTTTCACTGTCATTAAGCAAGCACCCCTCAGAATTGTGAGTAGAGTGAATGGTATTGCATTTCATTTTGTAACTTATGTAAACATGGTAGAATTTTGTGTTTCTGTCTCCATCTATAGAGATGTTAATAGAGGCCTTCTGTTTGAGAAGAAGTTCTTGGTTTACAAAGGCTGTAATCAAGCTAGTCTGAGCAGTAAGCAAGGCAGAATTTTCAGCATTACCATTTTGAACAACAACCACAAGATCTTGTACATCCTTTTCAATAGATGCCACTTCAGAGTGCACATTACCAAAATTATCCCATCACCAATTTCTAAGGGCTTTGCATAGATTTTTATGTAGGATGCTGAGTTTGACAAGGGGGTGAGGGTGATCAGCTCCACACCAATTAGATGCTACACAGTTGACAAAAAGAGGGTGTGTGGACCACATATTCAAATATCTGAATGGGGTATGTTGAGCCGGATTGCTAGGGGAGGTGATTAAAATTAATAAAGGTTTATGATCAGAACCAGCAAGAGTTAAATGAGTGACAAAGGTTAGGAGATATTGATGGAAGCAGTGATCATTAACAAGGATTCTATCTTGTCTTTCCCAAAGCTTACCCCTTTTCTAAGTGAAATGGGGGCCTTTGTAACCCAAATCAAACAAGCCAGCCTTTTGAATTTGATCACTGAAAAAAGTCATTTTAGGAATACTAGGGACCCTACCACCAGATTTCTCAGCTGAAGAAGTAAAATTATCGAAGTCACCCCCAACTAGCTAAGGGGAACTCATATTCTCATTAATTGTTTGAAGACCACTCCAAAGCTCTTTTCTATCCTCCTTATGATAGCCAACATGGATATAAGTTGCATATTTCACTTTGCCTTGGATCAGTAGAGAGAGGTGAATAAACTGTGGGTGATCCAGCTGATGCTCCACTGAATTTCCTTTCTACAAAAGAACCAAATCTTGTTATTTTTATTAGCATAATGGGAAAAGGAAGGATACTTACTAATGATCCTCTGAGGGTTATATTTAACCATAGGTTCAAAAATATCAAAACATAAAAGTTTGTACTTCTTATTGAGATAGATCAGCCTTCTCAAAGACTGAGCATGGGAAATGCCCCTGATATTCCAACACAGTAGATTAATCATGAGGGGGTTAATATGGAGGGAGGGCTGAGATCTAGATTTGCTCCTTCCTCTAGAAGGGGAGGGCCCAGCCTCCTTGTTTCCACCTGTGTGCATAGTATTCCCAAGTTGTAATCTCTGAACTTCTGAAGCTTGTTTCTTTTTCTTTTTAAATTTCTGTGTATGCCACTCTTCCTCTAACATGAGTCCATATCAACAATTTTCCCTCTGTCAGGGGCTACCAAAGCATTGTTTATACTTTCATTCACCTCTCTAAAGTTCTCACCTCCACCAATAGGTGAGTCCTCAGATGCTAAGGGGGTAATGATATTGACCTCATTTAATTCCTCTCTAATGATATTAGGAGAATTATTGTTAGAAGTATTACTATTTAAACTTTGTATTTTAGTTTTGTTAGTAGTTAAATAATTTAGTTTTGACAATATCTCAACATTCAAAATTAGAGACATTAATTTCATTTTGACTTTCTATGAATTTCTTAGTAAATTTATCAATTCAAATTTAAACCTTCCCCGTGGGATCAGTATTTGAGACTTAAATAGAAAGTCCTTTATTACTTGATAACAATACATATACTTGCGTAGAATCCCAATATTATTGGTTAAATTTCTAATTCATAAAATATTTCATCAAGCTTTTGGAGTGGAGTCAACTATATAATTTTTACACAACTATATAATTCTGGGATCAAGTTTTTAGCGTCGTTGCTGAAGAAGGTAACGGTAATTTAAATAGATTTTGTAAAATAGGAAATTTAGAGATAATTAATTTAAAAAAAGATTAAAAAAATTAAAAATAAAAAAAGAAAATATGTTTTTATTTAAGAGTTATTTTTAAGAAAATTTTCTTTACTTATTATATTTGTTTATGCGAAATATTGGACCTGAATGTTTAGTACCTTACGATTCAGAATTAGAGTGTACTATTAGAAAAGTTCAAAAATAACAAAAAGAAATTAAAAACTTAAATGAAATTCCAAATAACTTAAATAATCAAATAAATGAAAATCAATAAAGACCTTTAAAAGATTATGCTAATCCAACAACAGATGAACTTCACTTAACTATTTAAAATCCTGATGTTGCTGCTAATTCATTTGAGCTTAAACCTGCTATTATCCAAATGATACAAAATAATCAGTTTGGAAGAACACGTACTGAACATCAAAACTTACATCTTTCTAGTTTTCTTGAAATTTGTGCTACATTTAAATATGACAGAGTGTCTAGTGATGTTTTTAGACATAGACTTCTTCCTTTTTCATTAAGGGATAAAGCCAAGGCTTGGTTAAAATCATTGACATCTGGATCTATCAGAACTTGGGAGGAACTATCACAAAAATTCTTAGCTAAATATTTTCCACCCTAAAAAATTGCTAATCTTAGAAATGACATTACATCTTTTTGTCAGTTTGAAGGGGACTCAATATATGAAGCTTGGGAAAGATTTAAAGATCTTCATAGAAAATGTCCACACCATGCTCTACCAGATTGGTTAATAATTCAAACATTTTATAATGGATTAGTAGGATCTCTTAGATCTATTATAGATGTTGCTACGGGTGGATCATTAATGTCAAAACCTTTTGATGAAGAATATTCTTTAATTGAAGAAATGACTGCTAATAATTTTTAATGGCCCTTTAAAAGGGTAAATCCTAAGAGAGTAGCATGTATTCATGATTCTGACGCAATGTCTATTTTAGCATCTAAAATTATTGCTATTTCAAAAATGATTGATCAAATAGGAGTGAATTATTCTCAAATACCCCTAGTATTAGAGGAAAATTCACTAGGATAAATCATTGATACTCAATCATCTTCTGAAACTTTAAATGTTATCGATAATGGAAATAACAATCCCTATTCTAACTTTTATAATCCTAGATGAAAAAATCACCCTAATTTTCGGTGGAATAATTATAATAATTCGGTGAATCCCTTCAAAAATTTGAACAACTAAGGAAATCCTAGCTATTGACTTTATTATCCTCCTGGATTTAACTCTAATCCTAACCCATAAGTTAATGAAAAGAAGTTGACAATGGAAGAAGTAATGTTAAACATGGGAAATCAAATACAAAATTAAGGGGTTGCTATTAGAAATATTGAAAATCAACTAGGACATACTGCTACTGAACTCAGTAACAGACCTTCTGAAATTCTTCTGAGTACGATAGAAGTTAATCTAAAAGATCAACATAAAGAGCAAATTAAAGCTATTCAATTATGAAGTGGAAAAGAAGTTGAAACAAGGGTCCAAAGAGAAACTAGAGTTGATGATGAGAAGGAAGCAATGAAAAGTGACCAAAATGAGAATGAACAAACACAAGGTCTTTTAGAAAAATCATCACCACAGTTTCCTCAATGACTGAAGCAAAAGAACAAAGATAAACAATTTACAGAATTTTTGGAAATTTTTAAGAAGTTAATGATAAACATTCCTTTTGTTGAAGCTTCGAAACAAATGCCAAGTTATGTGAAATTTATGAAGGATATACTAAATAAAAAAAAGAAGTTTACAGATCATGAGACCGTTGCACTTAGTGAAGAGTGTAGTTCTATTATTCAGAAAAAGCTTCCTTAAAAATTAAAAGATCCTGGTAGTTTTATTATTCCTTGTGCTATTGGTGAAAAGTTTTTTGGAAAAGCTTTATGTGATTTAGGAGTGAGTATCAATCTTATGCCTTTATCGATCTTTAAACGTTTAGATTTGGGAGAGATTTCCTCTACTACTGTAACTCTTCAGTTAGCTGATTGATCAATAGCTTATCCAAAAGGAGTTATAGAGGATATATTAGTAAAAGTGGATAAATTTATTTTCCCTCTAGACTTTATAGTATTGGACATTAAAGAAGATAAAGAAATTCCTATTATTTTAGGGTGAACATTTCATACAAAAGTGAAAGCTGTGATAGATGTGGAAAAAGGAGAATTAATAATGAGAGTTAATGCTCAAGAAGTAACATTTAATATTGCAAAAGCTATGAAATATCCATCAATTAAAAAAGATAATGAATGTTGTAGGATGGAAGTAACTAATTATCTGAGTAATGAGCAATTTAAGAATGAGTTTGAAGACAAATTAAAGCAAAGAGAATTTTTTGAAAACAAGGGCGAAATAAAAGAAGAAGATTTGTATTATACTCAGGCGAATTTGAAACTTTAGACTTATTGGAAAAAAAATAATAAAAATCTTATTCATTCAAGTATTAAACCACCTGAACATGAACTGAAAATATTATCTGCCCATTTAAAATATGTGTTTTTAGGAGATTCATCTACATTATCTGTTATTGTATCTTCTGAATTAATAGAAATTCAAGAATAAAAATTATAAGAAATGTTTAAAAAAATATAAAAAGGCTTTTGAATGGACTGTAGCAGATATTAAAGGAATTAGTCCTTCTATTTGTGTGTAAAGAACTTTATTAGATGAACAATATGAACCTAAAGCTGATCCTCAAAGGAGATTAAACCTAATAATGGAAGAAGTTGTTAAAAAAGAAATTTTAAAATGGCTAGATGCTGGAGTTATATATCTTATTTCAGACAGTACTTGGGTAAGTCCAATTCACTGTGTTCCAAAGAAAGGAGGGCTGACCATTGAAGAAAATGAGAAAAATGAATTAATACCAACAAGACAAGTTACTACTTGTCAAATTTGTATTGATTATAGAAAATTAAAAATGCCCACCAGAAAATATCACTTTTCTTTACTTTTTCTAGACCAAATGTTGGATAGATTAGTTGGAAACAAATAATATTGCTTTTTAGATGGATATACTAGTTTTCATCAAATTCTAATTGCTTGAGAGGATCAAGAGAAGACAACATTTACAAGCCTATATGGAACATTTACTTTTTGTAGAATGTCTTTTGGACTATGCAATGCACTTGCAACATTTCAAAGATATATGATGTCAAGCTTTAGCAATTTTATCGAACATAGAATGGAAGTGTTTATGGATGATTTGTCGGCATTTGGAACTTCATTTGAATTATGTTTAAATAATTTAGAAAAAGCTCTTGAAGTATGTGAAAAAATCAACCTAATACTAAATTGGGAAAAATGTCAATTTATGGTTGTAGGAGGATTTGTACTTGGGCATAAAATTTCTAAAAATGGCATGGAAGTATATCTTGCAAAAATCCAAGTTATTGAAAATTTACCACCTCTAACTAATGTGAAGCTTTTTGGGACATGCCGATTAGTACAAGCATTACATAAATATTTTTCTAAAATAACTAAGCCATTATGCTAAATTTTAAAAAAGAACATGAAATTTGATTTAATGAGGAATGCATAAAAGCATTTGAATTATTAAAAGGAAAATTAATCACTATACCTTGACGACGACTTTATATATGCTTAAAAATACAAATAATTGATATTGCTGCTAGAAGACTTAATTTCTCAACAACGACACCAAAAACTTGATAACAGTTATAGATTCGATAAAGATGTATATATAAAATATTCAATAATGGCAAAGTAACACTTATCAATGCAAGTATACGTATCACTCAAGTAGTACAGGGCTCTAATGGAGTCCTATATATCGATCCCACAGGGAGTAATATTAGAACTACGAACTAAGATTTTAGAAACGCAATACTTTAATCGCAACAATGAAATTCAAATTGTTTATTTGTCACTAATAGGCAATTGAAATAAATATTTAATTTTGATAACTCTTAAATAACTAATTATACTAATAAAGTTTTTAATGTGATATTCAATAATACACTGAAAACATCATTCTCTTTGTCAAGAAATTATAGTGAATTGATAAAGTGAATCAGTTCAATTTACATCCTTCTCCTTGTCAAGAAATTATAGTGAATGAATACAGTGAATCAGTTCAAATTGTATTGTGTCATATAGGAGCATACCTATTCTTTACCCTTTGGTCCAGGCATAAAGAACATTGATTAATCCTACGCTTGTTTACTGAATCTGCAGCTAGGCTGAGAGGATACTGGCTCTCTCTTCGGAGTTCCCACGTTCCCCTCGCCTGAGGGCTAACATCTACACTTCAGCACCCAAACGATACGACCGAATTAGGGATTTTAGTCCGTCACTCTAAAATCTCCAATTCTACTTCCAATAATTTTATTTCCCTATTTATTTGCACCCAACTTGCAAGGGCTTTGACCTCCGTGAATCTTGGATGTAATATTCACTTTAGTTGTAAAACTCAACATATTTTAACAAATCAATTGGAATCTTGGATGTAATCTTCACTTTAGTTGTAAAACTCAACATATTTTAACAAATCAATTGGGCTTTGACCTCCCTAAATCTTGGATATAATCTTCACTTTAGTTGTAAAACTCAACATATTTTAAACAAATCAATTCCATATTGAAAGTAAATATTAATAACAAAGTGAAAAGATCATCACAATTTCTTTAACATTTTCATGGCTCAACCAATTCAAATCACCTATTCACAAATCTCAAGACAAGCAGAAAGATAGAGAAAACTACTCAGAACTCATAATGACGACACAACAAAACTCAGAATTCATATATAAAAGCAAAGTAATACAACTACAATAAGTAAATAACACTTATCTCTAATTTCTCCCCAAACAAACTCCTCAAAGTTCCTTTAAATCTCTTCCTTTTCTTACAGCACACAAATGTCCTCTTCAAAGCGGCAAGGAGGAAGAAATCTCTCACTTTCCCTCCACTCTTACAATCTCTCTTTCTCTTTGAAGTAGCAAGGAGGAAGAAATCTCTCACTTTCCCTCCACTCTTACAATCTCTCGAAAATTCTTCTTCAAAGCGGCAAGGAGGAAGAAATCTCTCACTTTCCCTCCACTCTTACAATCTCTCGAAGCAATTCCTTTTTGAAGTAGCAAGGAGGAAGAAATCTCTCACTTTCCCTCCACTCTTACAATCTCTCGAAAATTTGAAGTAGCAAGGAGGAAGAAATCTCTCACTTTCCCTCCACTCTTACAATTTTAAAGAGTTCCTCACAATATTGGAACCTTTCTAACCTCTATGAACTCTCTCTAGCACCTCCTAAATTTCTCTTTGAAGTAGCAAGGAGGAAGAAATCTCTCACTTTCCCTCCACTCTTACAATCTCTCGAAAATTCTTCTTCAAAGCGGCAAGGAGGAAGAAATCTCTCACTTTCCCTCCACTCTTACAATCTCTCGAAGCAATTCCTTTTTGAAGTAGCAAGGAGGAAGAAATCTCTCACTTTCCCTCCACTCTTACAATCTCTCGAAAATTCCTCACTAATATTGGAATTTTTCTAATCTCTAGGAACTCTCCTAGCACTTCCTTTACTCCCTATATTCTTTCCCTCGGAAAGGAGGAAGAAATCTCTCACTTTCCCTCCACTCTTACAATCTCTCAAAGAATTCCTCACAATGTTACACTCTACTGGAAATTCTATACACTAATGGTAACCTCCAAGGCCTCTAGCACTCTTCTATTTTTGGCCAAAACACTCTAGTAAACTCTCTAAACACTAATGGAACCTTTCTAACCTCCAGGACTCACTATTTTTTGCCAAAGTCTTCTCTTTAAAGATGTGGATGAGTTTTCCTGAGAGTTACCTAAGAATCCCTCCAAAATTTGTCCTCATCCAATGCAATGTTGGACATAACCGTCAATCTCACCGTCGGCGGCACAAGGGCGCTGTCGGCGGTCTTTCTAAACATTAAATCTGGAGTCTCGGGAATTTCTCACCGTCGGCGTTGTTGGGCTCGCCATCGGCACCCTAGTTCAAATCTTCACATTTTGGTCCTTTTCACACCAAATTCGCTCCATTTTGCATCTTTTTGCTCCAATGACCCTAATTCATTATTCCTGCAACAAAACATAAAAAATACCTTTCTTTAAACTGCAATATTATCAAAAATAGTGTAAAATAGGTATGAAAATCTCAACATATTTTCCTTTGGTCAAAATCCCCTAAACTTAACTATTACTTGTCCTCAAGTAATTTTAGTACTATATAAAAGTTATGATCTATTGTAGTAAAGTTTTAATTCAGAAATACTATAAGTTTGATTTAAATAAATACCATAGTGAGATTTTCTGAAAAAATTCAAGTAATTAAATTAACTCTGTAGCTACAAGATTATCTAGTCTTCAAGTTTAAGAGTTCTAGTATTCTATTCATTTCAAGAACGACTATATGTTGTAATATTAAGTCACTTAGAATATTCAAATGATAGGAACTTCATGAGAACACTACTAGTAAAAGATCTAATCCATAAATATAAGTTCAGGAATATATTTAGGTTTTCCCTTTAGGTAGGTTCAGTGAAGCCAATTTTTGATTAGGCATATCCTCAAGCTTCTCTTCACTTTCATTTTTTTTCTTTCTTTTCTCTTTTTTATTTGGATTACCTTCAATCCTATATATTTTTCTTTTCTCTTCAAGGATTGTTGTCAATCCTTTCTTTTTCTTTTTTCAAGTGAGAATTACTATATCTGGATAGCCTTTAATGATTTTGAACATCACATTTCTTTCCCTAAATTTGAAAATATATCTGGATAGCCTTAATAATTTTGAACTTCACTTTTCTTTCCCTAAATTTGAAACTCAACACTCCTTTACCTTATAGATATTTCATAGTTTTTACATCATTGAGCCCCAATCTTTTCTTCTAATTGCTTACCTCATAAATATTTCATAATTTTCACATCATTGAATCCCAATCTTTTCTTCTCAAATGTCTTACCTTATAAATATTTCATAGTTTTTACATCATTGAGCCCCAATCTTTTTTTCTCAAATGTGCTTTTATATCATTCAGCCCCAATCTTTTCTTCTTAAAAAGTTTTTTGAATGGACTTTAGAAAAAATTAAAGGAATTAGTCCTTCAATTTGTATGTACAAAATTTTATTAGATGAAGAATATGAACCTAAAGCTGATCCTCAGAGAAGATTAAATCCAATAATGAAAGAAGTTGTTAAAAAAGAGATTTTAAAATAGTTAGATGGTGGAATAATATATCCTATTTCAGATAGTACTTGGGTAAGCCCAATTCACCGTGTTCTGAAGAAAGGAGGAGTGACTGTTGAAGAAAATGAGAAAAATGAATTAATACCAATAGAACAAGTAATGTGTTGGCGAATTTGCATTGATTATAGAAAATTAAATTTGGCCACAAAAAAAGATCACTTTCCTTTACCCTTTCTAGACCAAACGTTGGATAGATTGGATGGGAATAAATTTTATTACTTTTTTGATGGATATATCGGTTATCACCAAATTCTAATTGCTCTAAAGGATCAAGAGAAAAAAACATTTACAAGCACATATGGAACATTTGCTTTACGTAGAATGTCTTTTGGACTATGTATTGCACCTGCAACATTTTAAAGATGCATGATGTTAATTTTTAGCAATTTTAGAGAACTTGGAATGGAAGTGTTTATGGGTGATTTTTCTATATTTGGGACTTTGTTTGAGTTATTTCTTAATAATTTAGAAAAAGTTCTAGAAGTATGTGAAAAAATAAACCTAGTGTTAAATTGGGAAAAATATCAATTTATGGTTGCAGGAGGTATTGTACTTGGGCATAAAGTTTCTGAAAATGGCATGGAGGTAGATCCTGCAAAAATCTAACTTATAGAAAAATTACCACCTCCTACTAGTTTTAAAGTGGTGAGAAGTTTTCTAGACATGTTGGTTTTTACTGGCGCTACATAAAATTTTTTTTGAAAATAACTAAGTCACTATGCCAACTTTTAGAAAAAGGTACGAAATTTGATTTTGATGTGAAAAGCATAAAAGCATTTGAATTATTAAAGAAAATATTAGTCACTGCCCCTATAATAATACCATCTGATTGGGAAAAATTATTTGAAATAATGTCCGATGCTAGTGATTATGCTATTGGGGTTGTATTAGGATGAAGGCACGATAAAGTTTTTAAAGTTATATATTATGCTAGTTATACTACTACTGAAAGAGAGTTATTAGCTATTTTTTATGCCTTTGACAAATTTAGACCATATTTAGTTGGAACTAAATGTATAGTGCATACAGATCATTCTGTTATTAAATACTTTATGCAAAAGAAGGACACTAAACCGAGATTAATTAGATCGATACTTCTATTGCAAGTGTTTGATTTTACCGTATTTGATAGAAAGGGAAACGACAATCAAATAGTTGATTGTTTTTCTAGAATAGAAATAGAAATATTAACTAATTTTGCAAATGAAATTTTAGAAAATTTCTCTGATGAAAAATTATATAGTATTGATGAAATAGATGTACTGTGGTATGTTGATATTGTAAATTATATTTTAAGATATATTTTATCACCTGATATAAAAAATCCACAATTAAGAAATTTATATATGATTAAAAAGACTATTTTTGGGATGATCCGTATTTATATAAACAATGTAAAGATTTAATTATTAGAAGATGTGTGCCTTATGAAGAAACTCAACAGATAATTGAAAGGTCAATGTAAAGATATAATTATTAGAAGGTGTGTGCCTTATGAAGAAACTCAACAAATAATTGAAAGATGTCATGAATTCTGAATTTGGAGGGCATTTTGAAAAGAAATTAACTGCATATAAATTTTTGCATGCTGGATTTTTTTGGCCTACTATTTTTAGAAATGTTAATGAATATATTAAAACATACGATAGATGTTAATGAGTAGGAAATATTTATAGAAGAAATGGAATACCTTTAAATTCACATTGGAAGTTGAATTTTTTTGTGTGTGGATTAGATTTTATGGGACCATTTATGCCTTCATTTGGAAACTTATATATATTGCTTACTGTTGATTATATGTTCAAATTGATTGAATCCATTGCTATACCAAGATGTGATGCTCGGAGTGTTTCTAAATTTTTAATTAAAAATATTTTTACAAGATATGAAATGCCTGAGAGCAATTATTACTGATGAAGGATCTCATTTCTAGAAGAAGAGAATCAAAAAATTGATTAAGAAATATGATATTATGCATAGATTTTCTACTGCTTATCATCCTCAGACTAGGAGTCTAATAGAGATAACAAATCATGAAATTAATCGTAATTTAGAAAAAGCTGTAAATCCCTATAAATTGGATTGGTCTGCTAGACTAGATACTGCATTATGGGCTTACAGAACTGCTTATCAGACTCTTATAAGAATGTCCCCATACAGATTGATTTTTGGAAAAACGTGCCATTTACTAGTAGAATTAGAGCATAAAACATTTTGGGCTATAAAGGACTTTAATTTTAATCTAAAAGATGCTGGTGAGAAAAGATTATTGCAACTCAATGAACTTGAGGAAATAAGAAATGAATCATATGATAGTGCAAAAATCTGTAAAAAGAAAATAAAAATATGGCATGATCGGAAGATTATAAAGAAGAATTTGAAACTTGGATAAGAAGTTATATTTTATAATACAAGATTGAGATTTTTTCCAGGAAAACTGAAATCCAAATGGTTAGGACCACTTAAAGTGATTAAATTCTATCATTATGGAACTATTGCTATTAAAGATCCTAACACTGGAAAGATATTTAAAGTTAATAAGCATCGTTTGAAACACTATTATAAAGGGCACATACCTCAATTTAAAGAAGTTTTAATGTGAAGTCAACCCAATTAAACAAATGTTATGTCGGACTGATGGCATTAAACCAAGCGCTTTATGGGAGGCAACCCATACATATATGTTTATGTATTACTACTTTGTTTGATAAGTGATAATAATCCTACACAATTGCATTTATTATAAATTAAGTCAAATATTAGTATTGGAGGAAAATTTGAAATTAAATTGAACAAAAATAAAAGTCACAAATTTTGGCCACTAGAGCTAACGACGCCCAAGGAAACGGACTTCGGCGCCGGCAGTGCCAATCGGGAGCGCCGACAGTGTCAATAATGGTTTGACGGTACAGATGACTTTTGGCAGACTTTGGCGGGATTTTGCTCCGTAATAACCATGTGGAGGTGTTTTTAAATTCCTAAAAACTATCTTGGACGACTAGAAACTTCCTATTTTTAGATTCCATCGCTTCCAATACCAGAAATACTTCAAGGTATGGAATTTTCAATAGAAGAAATTTTATTATTTTTGACACGTAGAGATTATACAACAAAATTATTACGAAGAAGAGATTTATCAAGGAGAGAGGTTTTGTTAATCATGCATTGATTAATCCAAGTGCTTCAGTTGATATGATCATTCTGCAATGGTGATGGCAAGTTCTGAGTTACACTACCACTACAGTTGTTGTACCTGTAGTGAAGAAGTTTTATGCAAATTTACATGGAATTACCCAAGGAGTTGTCTTCGTGCGAGCTAAGGCTGTACCATTTACTCCTACGAGGATTAATGAATTGTATATGATAAAAAATGTTCCAATCTATCATTATAAAAATTTTGTCCCTACACGAGATTTGATGCAAGATGTTTATAATTTTTGGATGGATGAAAGTGATATGTGGGAAGTACGAGATGGGGATATATTAGTTTCCCTGCTTCATCACTTAATCCAATTTCGAAGCAGTGACATTTCTTTATTTCTGTAAAATTACTTCCTACTATGAAGATTAGTAGAGTCACCAAAGAAAGTGCTATTTTAAATTACTGCATTCAAATGGAAAAATCCATTGATATAGGATCAATCATATTTAAATTTGTTATGGGTATCATTATAAATGGACCAATTTAAGGACTTGGGCATCCTTCTACAATTTTTCTAATTTGGAGTCAATCCTAAGTACCATATGAAAGTTGGGAAAAAGTTTTACTACCTTGGGATCCCATGATCCCTACTGGTGATAATTATGTTGGAAATGGAAATGAAGCATTAAATTCTATTATAGATCATTCTTCACATGCTTCAACTCCATTAATACCACCAACAGTTGGAAGTTTGCTTGCTTTGGAGAAGAAATTGAAGAAGTTGTAATGGGAACTTTAGAGTATTATGAATGTAGTGGGAGATCTTAAGTACCTTTTTGATCACTTAGATTGGAGAATGAAATAAAATTTTGATCATACTGGAACTTTAGAAGTTGGATTAGTTCGGATGTTTATGGAAAATGGGTGGATCGAAGAAAATTTGACAGATCAATTCCCGTACATATCCTTCTACAACCAATCAATGGGAGATATTAGAGGAGGAGAAAGCACTGAGGAAGTGGCAGAATAATTAAAGACTTTGGATTTTATATTTGCTTNAGAAACAGGACTAGTTCGGATGTTTATGGAAAATGGGTAGATCGAAGAAAATTTGACAGATCAATTCCCGTACAGATCCTTCTACAACCTATATGTTCATTATCAAGCCATGAGAGATATTAGAGGAGGAGAAAGCACTGAGGAAGTGGCAGAATAATTAAAGACTTTGGATTTTATATTTGCTTAGGAATATTTATGTATTTAATGTAATTGCGTGGATTGAATTTTGTTTAGTTTTTTTTGCTTTAGGATTCTGAACTTTTATTATGTATATAGTTTTGTGTCAACGTTTAGTATTGTGGCTTCATTTCAACATTGATTATACTTAGATTGCTTGATAGGTGTGAATTTTTAATTTGAAAAATGTGNAGAATATTTATGTATTTAATGTAATTACGTAGATTGAATTTTGTTTGGTTTGTTTTGCTTTGGGATTTTAAACTTTTATTATGTATATTGTTTTGTGTCAACGTTTAGTGTTGTGGCTTCATTTCAACATTGATTATACTTAGATTGCTTGATAGGTGTGAATTTTTAATTTGAAAAATGTGTTTGTAAAAAGTATATTTTCATATATAAAAGTTAGTTTGTTGTTGTCTTTGAAAATAATTATTTGTGAAATATTTTTTTTTGAATTATTGTTAGATAAAAATTTGTGTTTAAAAATACTAAAAAAACTTTGGAGTAAATTGAAAGGAANGTGAATTATTGTTAAATAAAAATTTGTGTTTAAAAATACTAAAGAAACTTTGGAGTAAATTGAAAGGAAATTAAAAATTTAAAAAAATCAAAATTTGAATTTCGGGACTTCAGCCCCGACGGAGCCTTCGACCAGAGAGCAGCCCTTAACCCCTTAAATTCATGATTTTCATCGTAAACCTACATTTTTACCCCTTGAGTTACCTTCAACCTTCGGTTTTCACACCTAGGGCTTGATTTTGGGCAGATTTGAGGCAATTTAGAGGCAAAGGAACTTCAGATTTCATCTTCTCTAAGTAAGAGCTACACTTTAAACAAAATTTTTTTTTATTTTTACCAATGATTTTTCTCACATTGCTTAGGTTCGAAAGTTTTGGAACTTTTTTTTTCTAGGGATTTTGAGAAAAAGCTTTTGTGAAGAACTCTTACTTAGTGAATTTAAGTTTAAAGTGCTTTACATTTTGATTTTTGGAATTTATTTAGATTTTTATCAAATTTTTCTTAGATTTCCTATGACACCTAGAGTGAGCAAATAAAAAATAGATTATGATGAGAAAAATTTTGTTAGCGATAAAGCTAGTGCTCCATTTCATCGTCTTTGTGAAAATAAAAAAGTGATTCTGGATCATGGTTTCAAAAATTCAAGAGGACAAGTTGAACGATTAATTATCGCTCGGTAGTGGGAAAACCGCTGCTATTTTACTGCTGATGTGATAGTTCAGATAATTATGGAATTTTATGCCAACTTTATGGAGGCTTCTGATGATTTTGTTTTTGTTCGTGGAAAAAGGGTGGAGTTTACTCCATGAAAAATAAATGAGTTTTATCAGTTAGAGGATGTCTATAGATGCAAGTATCATTCATTTTCTGCTACAAATGAGGCCTTAGATGAGGTAGTTTCTTTTCTGACTATTGAGAAAGGGGCTTGGAAAGTAAAGAATGGAGTTAAAGTCAACTTTCACCTTTCTATGATAAATGTAGTATCTAAGGCCTGACATTATTTTATTTTTTGGGAGAATGATTGTAACAAACCATCATAGTGAGGTGACAAAGGATAGAGCCATCCTGAACTTCTGTATTCAGCAAGTGATGGATATAAATGTAGGCTCTATTATTTATATGAACACTCGATCTATTTCTCTAGGAGGGAACACTAGTGGATTGGCAAACCCTGCTCTTATTTACACACTTTGTGAGAGGCAAGAGTTGATTTCATACCAAATGAGGAGAGGATTGAGCCTCAAAGACCTATTGGGCCTGCAAACATTAAGACTTATGAGTCCCATGTTGATTGGAGATCTGGAAGTAAGGGCAGGGATATTCCTTCTACTTCTAGGACCCCTACTTTTAGTGAGCCTACTTTTAGATGATGATTCAGCAGGGGGATATTTTGAGGAAGGATCAGAGATTGCAGAACATGAATGCCAGAAATGCTCATACAGATGATTTGATTCGGTAGAAGTTTGAATATGATGTTTCTTATGATGATGCTTTAGTGAGATACCTGATGGGTGATCATTTAGTTCAGTTCTGTATTCACCCTGTTTATACTCTATATCAACAGCAAAAGTTGGATGTTGATGAAGAAGAAGATGATGACTGGTGATCTTTTTGTTTGTTTGTATGTGATTGTACTTTGAGACAATGTTTTGTGTTTTGCAACATTGTTGAGACTGTTTATTAGATTTTGAGACTTTATTGTTATGTTGTAATGTGAAACTGTAATTTATAAAACTATTTTTATTTCTAGAGTTTAGTTTAGTTCTATTGTTAGTTTCAGCATTTTGTTATATGTATTGTAATTAACTTTTTCTTAGCAGATTTTATATGTATTATGTGTATTTAATGTTTTAAGCCTTATAGTTTTTTATATTAGTACCTGCAGTATTTCAGAATTTATTTTCAAAAATCAGAACCTTCAACAGTATGTATTTTCTTCATATATTTAATGCTTTATTTGACCCTTTATTTTTATGTTCTTCATGCTAAATCTTTTCAAAATTTAAGTTTGGGGGGGGGGGGAGGAAAAATTACTTTAAAAAAAAGGAACTTAATTTTATTTGTCNAAATTAAAATTTGAAAAAATTAAAATTTTAATTTCGACCCGAGTGCAGCAACCCCTTAAATTCACGATTTTCATCGCAAACCTCCATTTTTACCCCTTGAGTTACCTTAAACCTTCGGTTTTCACACCTAGGGCTTGATTTTGGGCAAATTTGAGGCGATTTAGAGGCAAAGGAACTTCGGATTTCATCTTCTCTAAGTAAGAGCTACACTTTAAACTAAAATTTTTTTTATCTTCACCAATGATTTTTCTCACATTACCTAGATCCGAAAGTTTTGGAACTTTTTTTTTCGAGGGATTTTGAGAAAAAACTTTGGTGAAGAACTCTTACTTAGTGGATTTAAGTTTAAAGTGCTTTACATTTTGATTTTTGGAATTTTGGAATTTATTCAGATTTTTATCATATTTTTCTTAGATTTCCTATGGCACCTAGAGTGAGCAAAAGAAAAATAGATTATGATGAGCAAAAATTTGTTAGCGATAAAGCTAGTGCTTGAATTCATAGTCTTCGTGAAAATAAAAAAAGTGATTCTGGATCATGGTTTCAAAAGTTCAAGAGGACAAGTTGAACGATTAATTATCGCTCGGTATTGGGAAAACCTCTGTTATTTTACTGCTGATGTGATAGTTCAGATAGTTATGGAATTTTATGCCAACTTTTTGGAGGCTTCTGATGATTTTGTTTTTGTTCGTGGAAAAAGGGTGGAATTTACTCCAAGAAAAATAAATGAGTTTTATCAGTTAGAGGATGTTTATAGATGCCAGTATCATTCATTTTCTGCTACAAATGAGGCCTTATATGAGGTAATTTCTTTTTTGACTTTTGAGAAAGGGGCTTGGAAAGTAAAGAATGGAGTTAAAGTAAACTTTCCCCTTTTTATGCTAAATGTAGTATCTAAGGTCTGACATTATTTTATTTTTGGGAGAATAATTCTAACAAACCATCATAGTGAGGTGACCAAGGATAGAGCCATCTTGAACTTTTGTATTCAACAAGTGATGGATATAAATGTAAGCTCTATTATTTATATGAACACTCGATTTATTGCTCTAGGAGGGAACACTAGTTGATTGGGAAACCCTGCTCTTATTTACACACTTTGTGAGTAGGCAAGAGTTGATTTCAGACCAGATGAGGAGAGGATTGAGGCTCAAAGACCTATTGGGCCTGCAAACATTAAGACTTATGAGTCACTTGTTGATTGGAGATCAGGAAGTAAGGGCAGGGATAGTCCTTCTACTTCTAGGACCCCTACTTTTAGTGAGCCTACTTCTAGATGATGATTCAGCAGGGGGATATTTTGAGGAAGGATCAGAGATTGTAGAACATGAATGCCAGAAATGCTCATACAGATGATTTGATGCGACAGAAGTTTGAATATGATGTTTCTTATGATGATGCTTTAGTGAGATACATGATGTGTGATCATTCAGTTCAGTTCTGTATTCACCCTGTTTATACTCTATATCAGCAGCAAAAGTTGGATGTTGATAAAGAAGAAGAAGATGACTGGTGATCTTTTTGTTTGTTTGTATGTGATTGTACTTTGAGACAATGTTATGTGTTTGTTAGATTTTGAGACTTTGTTGTTATGTTGTAATGTGAAACTGTAATTTATAAAACTATTTTTATTTCTAGAATTTAGTTTAGTTCTATTGTTAGTTTCAGCATTTTGTTATATGTATTGTAATTAACTTTTTATTAGCAGATTTTATATGTATTATGTGTATTTAATGTTTTAAGCCTTATAGTTTTTTATATTAGTACCTACAAGATTTCAGAATTTATTTTCAAAAATCAAAACCTTCAACAGGTATGTATTTTCTTCATATATTTAATGTTTTATTTGACCTTTATTTTTAAGTTCTTCATGCTAAATCTTTTCAAAATTTAAGTTTGGGTGGGGGGTGGGGGGGAATAAAAACTACTTTAAAAAAAAGGAACTTAATTTAATTTGTCCTCATTTAACTATTTTTCAAAATTTTAAATTTAACATGATATTTGGTATTAGGAGTTAACTTTAGATAACTATATTTATGTTTCTAAATATATAGTAAATATAAGTAAAAATTTTCAATAATAAAGGTTAATTCTAGAGAGTAAGATATATGATAAAAGAGAATAAAACTATGTTTTTCTATTTTAAGTAAAGAGATTTGTTTTTTTGAAGTATTAAAAATCTTAAAAGATTCATGAAAAAGAGAAGAATTAAACTTTATGAAATCTTTAAGTTAATATAAATTTGTTAAGTGAAGAAATGTAAAAGTTTTTAACTTTAAGAAGAGGATAGTGAAGTTCAAAATCATTAAAGGCTATCCAAATATAGTAATCCAACTTTAAAAAGAGGATAGAGAAGTTCAAAATCATTAAAGACTATCCAGATATAGTAATCCTCAAAAAAAGAAAAGAAAAAGGCTATCCAGATATAATAATCCTCACATTAAATTTAAATTTTATGAAATCTTTAAACTAATATAAATTTGTTAAGTGAAGAAATGTGACAAGTTTTTGACTAGAAGATGATAATGAAGTTAAAAATTATTAGAGGCTATCTAGATATTGTAATCGTTACATAAAAAAAAAGAAAGAAAAGAAAAAGGGATTAAAAAAAATGATCCTCAAAAGAAAAGAAAAAGAAAAAGATGTGAGGAGAAGCTTGAGGAGATGCCTAATTAAAAATTGGTTTCACTTGAATCAAATTAAGGAAAAAAACTTGAGACACATTTTCTAAACTTTTTATTTGAATATTAGCTTAATTATTAGTAAAGTTTTATGAAGTTTTTTAATATAATATTCTAAGTGACTTTAATTNTCATATAATATTCTAAGTGACTTTAATTTGACAAATTGCGTTTTTTCTTGAAAGAAATAGAGGATCAGAAATCTTGGACATAATTGTTGAATATCCCTACACCTTTAGAATTAACTGGAGTTGTTTTGAATTTATTCTTAAGTTATACTATTATGTTTAGAGGACTAAAATATGGAAATCTAGAAGTTAACTTCTTTACCATAAGTCATAATTTTATGCAGTAGAGGAGTTACTTGAGGACAAGTAACATGTAAGTTTGGGGGATTTTGACACACCATAAATATATGCATTTTTAGACCCATATTTTATACTTACTTTTGGTAATATTGCACTTTAATGGAAGATATTTTGATGTTTCCTTGTAGGCTATTGATTTTTATGACTTAAATCAAAAAGGAAGCAAAAAAGGATGGAATTTGGAGTCAAAATGACGTTTTTTAATAAATACTCAACGCCCATTGTGTGAAGGGTAGCTCCGACGGCACAGAACAATAGAAAAGACTGAGAATTTTACTCAGTGTCGACGGTGCCAGAAAAGAGCTGATGGTGCCTTTAAACAGAGAGTAGTGAATTAAATTGTGGGACAGTGGCGCTGACGGCGCCAATGTCAGTTCAACCCTTATTTATAGAAGATTCGACATATTTGGACGATTTTTGAAGAGATTTTATAGGAACCTCTTGGATAACCAACCCTAGGCTCTATTTGGGGCCAAAATTCATCAGGAAATAGAGTCCTTCACTCCTTCACTCATTCACTCCTTCACGTTCCTTTTTGCTCCACAACGTTCCAACATGCTCCTTTTTCGCCATTCCTCATAATCTATTTTCATTCCACCACCACATTGGAGTCAATTAATGAGTTTTATTTTATAATTTAGAGTTTGTGTGGTGAGTTTAAGTGTGAAGCTTATTGTAAGAGTGTTGGAGAAGGGAAAAAGTGAGAGATATAATCTTCTTGTATTTTTAAGGAAAGGCTACAAGGGATTTGCTTTGAGAAAGAGTTTCAAATAAGTGTTGTTTGTTGATTGGTGTTGTATGAACTTTCTTTTATATTTAAAATTTGTGTTTTGTTGTATCTTTCTCATGAAGTCTGAGTAGTTTCCTCTATCTTTCTCCCTACTCTGAGATATGGTGAAATGAAGAGATAACATGGATGTGCCAATATTAAAATATAAAATAAATTGTGATGATTTTTCAACTCCGAACTTATTTTACTTTTCAATCTGGCCAATTGAATTGTTAATATTGTGAAACATATGATCAGGGAAATGGAGTATGAGTTCTACAACAGAGTGAGGATCACATTTGATTTCATGGAGGAGAAATTGTTTCATGGAATTAAGTGTAAATATAGAGAAATATTCTTTGTTGGGTGTAGAATTAGAGAATCTTTAGGGTGAGACACTAAAATCTCTAATTCGGTCTTAGTGTCTAAAAACCAAAGCGAGAGTTAGCCTTCAGGTGAAAAGAAGTGGGAGCTTTGGAGTGAGAGCCGGTTTCCTCCTAGCTTAGTCACAGATTTATGGACTAAACCTGGGATTAGGCAATGATTTTCTATGCACTATATCAAGGTAGAGGATTAAAACTGCTCCTACTTGACACAATACATATTTTAAATACTTATCTCATCTCATTTCACCAAAACCTCATTGTAGTGGGAACGATGCTTTTTCACATAAGAAATCTTCATTAGGTAAACATAGTTAGTAGATTAGTAGTTACTGTTTAAATCCTGCTTTCTGTTTTGCTAATAGTTAGATAATTTAGTTTTTATCTCAACATTCGAAATTAGTGACAGTAATTTTGTTTGACTTTCTGTGAATTTCCTAGTAAAATTTATCATTGTAAATTTAAACCTTCCCTGTGGGATCGATATTTGGGGCTTAAATAGAAAGTCCAATATTACTTAATAATGATATGTATACTTGCGTAGAATCCTATTAATAATTGCCTATACTTATATATATTTTACACAACTTACTTTTAGTACACGTATCAAGCTTTTGGCACCTATGTGGTGTCAACTTCATAAATCCTTAGATAAAAAAAACGGGATCAAAACGTCAGGATACCAAGAGACGCGGTGACAAGAAATTGCATAACCCATTAGGTTTTTGCCAAAGTAGGGCGATGAACTTCTGTCCTTAAATAAGGCGAGAATCAACAGGGGTGCACCCCGGATCTACCTTTATCAACATAGAACAAATTCATCTTTAATGATGAAAAGGAAGCCACAAAACTTTCTTTAGCTCATGGAAAGATTGAGCACATCAAATGTTTGCAAAAACCACTCCAATAGGACCATCAATGATACCTAGTACAAAATCTGGTGTTGTGGCTCTATGTGCCACACCAAGGGTACCATGCAACACCTTAGCGGGTCTTTTAGCACGTACGACAGAAAGTAAATATCCCAGCCTCGTAACAAACTGACAGGCGAACCTCAATCTCATACTATAAGGGCTTATAGAATAAGAAAAATAAAGAAGTTTGCTAGGACGTCTGAAGGATCCAAGTAAAGAACTTCTTTCAAGTAAGAGGACCTAGTCATCATAGAGAGAACCTACTCCAATAATCTTCTTGGCAAGGATATTTGTAGTGGAGTCATCAATATGGCTCGTAGAATTTGAGCAAACTATGTCCTAAGGAGGGGGAACCCTCACATCTATTACGCTTGGGGTGTAATCCACACAACCAGACAATACAATAGAGTAATTCTCAGCCAAGGGAGTGCTAAAATGTCCCATCAACTGGAACCACAATAGGTAAAAAAACCTATGGCTAAGTCAGCTGTCGTAATTGCAGCAGTCTGTTCCTATTCCTCTAGACTCCCTTGCCCAATGTAGGGATAGGCGAGACCTCTGAGAAACCCAAAACAATGAGGCTATGACAGTCGCCAAACCAACGAAAATATTTCCTCATAAAGAGGAAGCTGCTCCTACAACCTTCTCGATCAGAGAGCTCATGGTAGCAGCAATAGCACGTACTATAAGGTGAGAACAACCTACACCCAAAGGAATAAGAACCTCCAAACAATCCTTGCTGGAACATATTCCGCATTGCCAGACAGAGTGGAAAAATTTTTCTCAGCTAACATGATCTCAAAGTCATCCCGTGCTAGAATCGAAGCGCGTCATGGTGGGGACATACCACATCATCAAAGGATGAGAAAGGTGATTCTCAGTTGACGTGATATAAGCATCATCCTTGGTCGGAACCAAAGAAATTCATGGCGGGGACATACCACACTACCAGAGGATGGTACCATAAAAGGTAGCTCTAACTCTCTTAGATAGTGCAACATCCACATGATGAAAATCCTTAAAATATAGAAGGACTACAAAGAGGCTAGGAAATGAGAAAGAGCATTTGAGCACATCGCCAACTAGTACCAGTCTCTTCCTTGAGGGAAAATTTAGCACCGATACAAGCTGCTACAACAAAAGGAGTGTTACATGCATAACTCCTCCTTTCAAAAGAAAGGAATAAAGCAAATGTCCAACAGGAACGTGGTCTACCCAACTGGGGATAGTAGCAAAACGACTCAAAATTTAGGAGCCAAAGGCACCTCCTAAACTGAAATCGGGATAGTATATAAACCTGAAGTAGAACATGCTCCTAAATTCACATCAATCTATTCCTTATCCTCCTAGCCTTTCTACCTAATCTATAAATAGGTGGAATCTTAGAGGAACTAGAATAAAAAGAAAGCTGAGACAGAAGTCACAAAGGTGACAGTAGAGACAAACCCTACTGCTACTAGAAGACTCACCTGCCTATGGCAGGGAGATCCATGAGAACACAAAGGGACAAATGTGAAAAGACTGTCTGGTGCTGTGGTGCATCTCTATTGAGCGTCAACCTCTTTTTACAAAAGAAGAGGGCGCGATGCAAGGCACTGCATAAAAAATAGCTTAATATGCACTTCTCCCCATTTAAGGGGGAGGGCACAAAACAAGTTCCTCAAAGGGTGTAAGAACAACTCAATTCGAACATCTCCCCTTTAATGGGGAGGGCAAAGAACAAATGCGTCAAAAGGGCATAGGATTACGTAAGGTAATCCCATAGAAGTACTCAAATGAACTGAAAGGTATGACACCTTCAGGAGCATATAAAACACTCAGTGAAAATGGAAAGGGTTCCCCCAGCGACATCGATCATGATGACATTTCTACTCTTCTACATAGTAGGGCAATAAGGGACAATGATAAAAAATAAAGAGAGGTTATGAAACCAATCACAAAGTACAATGACATCGATGCATGCGATAATGTAGTAACCAAACCGTCGAGGGTGAGAGAAGGGACAGAATGCATCGAGTTGCTACCCCCAGCAACTAACACATGAACAAAAAACTAAGATTTCACAAAAGTGCTCAATTGTGACTCAAAAGAAGAAAACCAGGTCATGATAATATGAGCAAAACTCAATGTATGGAGAGAGGCTATAACCCTAGAAAGCAAAACTCCAAGTATGGAGAGAGAGACTATCCCCAACAAAGTTGTAATTTTTTTTATTCATTTTTCTCTTTTTTATTTTAAGAGGAGTCGCCAGCTTAATAATCGTTGTATACTTCCCGCACTTAAATAAATCTCCCTCCTGATTCAAATCAGTGATTCAAAGAGGAGAGAAACCAAATAAGAAGGGACATACGAAAAAATGACAAACAAGAGAAAAAGTAAAATGTGGAGAGTCTATGTGCAATAAACCTTATAAGGATATGTCATGAATGTCTGCCCAAACAAGATCGGGCAAAGGCACCTTGGACCGATATTCATGGAAGAAGTATTTACATAGACTACCAACAACCAGAGAGTCAAGTGTATGTACCTGTTCTAGGGTCAAGAGCACTCCCAAAGGAACGTGTTCCTAATGATTAATTACATCTTGGGAGATACTCAAGAATACTCTCGATAAAAGGATTTTTGCTCATATTATCATAGACCTAGGGTATAGGAAATCAAAAGAAGGCTATTCCATGTGGAAACAGTCCTGAAACTTTAAATCTCAAATTAAGCCATCGGGCAGAGAGTGAGTCTCTCACATCCCGAAAGGATAGCAATTCATCAGCACACAAGGCCTAGAGAATAAATGTAAATCATATTGACGAGGATATCCCAACATGTTTAAGAATGTTTGGTTTATAAGGGTAGAAGATAAATGGTCGTATCTCTAACAGGTATCATCTCATTGGCATTAGGCCATCAAGGTGATATCAACAAAGTCAAGCAGCGATAAGGCTGAAAAGGCCTCAAAGAAAGGAGGGTAGAGTGATCCTAAAAGGTATAGGTAACCGGGTCGGGTACCACGAACCTGTGATACACAGCTACTCGGACCTTAAGTATACCTGGTTGTGAAGGTAGTCGACCAAACTTGTCCTGAGGCTTCCGATCAGCAATTTGTGAATCATCCACGAGAAGCTCGACAGCCCTAAGTTCAAGGGAATAAAATTCTATTCTATGACTATAAGGTGGATGTTTACCTGCTGCAGTGGCAAGGATGCCTCAGGAAATAAGGGAAAGGGAGGTTTAGCTACAAAGCTGGAAACAGTCCAAACAAAAGGACTTTCACCCCGTCTGGGTTGGAGAGCCTTCTAACACCCTAGTCACAACAGATAACCACCTATATAACCAGCCAGTTTAGTGAAGCATGGGAACTCCTCCTCGAGAAATGCGAATATGATGTAGCTACCTAGAGCCGTCCTTAAGTATCGTGGAGGTCCTACTAATATTTACAAGAAAGTAAAAGTGAAATTTTTAAATACTAAATATTTTAATACTAAAATTTAATTATCTTAAATATTTTATTTAGGAATTTTAAGTAGAAAAAATTAGAAATTTAAGTCCTAAAGAGCCTAAATTGCATCTTAGCAATCCCAGATCACAAAAAGAAACAAGGAAAACACATGTAGATGTTCAGGCATGCAACATGATGCAAACGTCCAAACAAGCCAAATCAAATAATAAATAGGTTGGTGTCGCTGGGTCAGCAACATATCCAAGAAAAGAAAAAGAGCGGTCGGACTTTGTATATACATGCTCGATCCTAATTCTATACATCAATATAAAATGCAAAATTAAGATACGGGCACAAGCTAGAGCTCTTGTTCTCCTCCACGTTGTTTCGGCTCTAAATGCCTCGGAACCCATGCCCGTATCTTATTTCTACTACTGGACTCTTTTATACTCTAAAAGAACATAGAGGAAAGAAAAAGACTCAACCTTGCATGAAAATAAGTGTCAGCGGGAAAGCTCACATGTAAATAACATATCATGAGTTATACCTTAATGTGTGGGAGATAAATTGCACCTGCAAGAGAAAAGGTTAGAAATCATCACCTTCTCCCCTAATATCGGTACTTGTGTGTGTGCATATAAACAGGTTTGGCTCGCTGAAGAAGAAGCCCTAACACACTACCTTACATATGTAGCATACAGTCACACCACAAGCATAATGCAAAAGAAAGATGTCTGGCTAGGGTAACCAATCCAGCAGAGAACAATAACAAGATATCAAAAAGACTACCTAGCACCCTAAATCCTAGTCTATCACACCATCTAACAAAAAGTTTGTTAACCTAGTTTCTAAGCATGGGGTAAGTCTCGATGTAGTATTAATTTTCGGGTTTACCATGTCAGCCTTGTTGTAAGGATCCAAAGGATCTAAAGGGTGTCAAGAAGAGCGGTGACACAAGTTAGATCTATTATGTTTTTAGCACAGTTATACTCGTGTCAATCCCGATGACTTAACTCGTATTGCTCACCGAGATCAAACCAGCAAGCAATGTTCATTAAGCCATCACAACCAACACGGGGTCACTCTCTTATCGAGTAGGACAAGCCATTGAGGATTGAGAAAAACACACAGACATGCAAAAAGCCCATATTGTGATTGCTCGACCGAAGTACAGGTCGATCATAATGGGCACCCAAAAGAGCAAACACACACTTTAGAAAAGAATGCAATGATGCTACATGCAAAATGACACACACAAATGGGATGTACAGGTAAAACAGGTTACCTATAAAGAGAAATTATACCTGCCCTGGGATCCAGAGTGCCATGCAACTAGCAGACACTGGCTATAGGTGAGTTTGCATCGAGTAAAAGGATACCTATAAAGAGGAATTACACCTTACCTGAGAGGCTCTCATCAAGCACACATGCAATCATGCAGGATATGCAATAGACATATCATAAGTGTACTGAAGTGGTTAAGGTGAGTATGTCACAACAAAGCTGACTCAAAAGGAGGGGGCATGCCGTAATGACAGCAGCCCAAAAGATGTGTATGTCGAGGTGACAATGACTTAGAGATGGGCATACTATGACGGCAATGACCCAAAAAAATTCAACAGAAATAAATGATAAAGATCATGTAAGCTAACACACATAAGATGCAACATAAAAGCAAGCAAGCATGCGATATAATGTAAATGTAGACAGACATGCAAGTGATTGGTCGACCAGACCATGGTGGCCGATCGAAAATAAGTGATTGGTTGACCGAGCTAGAGCATCTCGTTGAACCAAAGTGATATGCTCACTGTGCCGGGGAGGCCGATCAGAGTGAAATAAAATGATCATCGAGCCTATGAGGCTAGTCAGAGTGAAGTGAGGTGCTCACCGGGCCGGGGAGGCCAGTCAAAGTGAAGTGAGGTGCTCAGTAGGCCGAGGTGGCTGGTAGGAGCAAAGTAAGATGCTCACCGGATCATGGGGGCCGGTCAAAGAGAAGTGTGATGCTCACCGAGCCATGGGGGTTAGTCGGAGTAAAGTGAGATGCTCACCGGACTGGGGCTGCCGGTAGGAACGAACTTAGGTGTTCGTTTGCTCCTTGCAAAATGCAGTGCAATCCAAAACAAGTAAACATGCAAGTATCTAACCAGGTTTGTGCTAGCGACCTCACCTAGGAAACGTAGGGTTGACGGACCTAGATTTGTGGCATTGCCACCTCTTGCTCTGGTGAGGTAATGTGGGGAGTTTCTCCTCTGATCTACGAGGGGGAAAGTCTCCACGACGTCTCCAAAATGGGCTAGCTACAAAGCTTTTACCATTTTGTGAACTTTTTCAGACTTTATAAAGAGAGCCAGCTACAAAGCTTCTTTTGCTTTAACAAGTCTGACCTCCCAGCTTATCCAAATAAAGCTGGAGAACCCAAAGCAAGGGGAGTGAGGGACTCCAACCCATCAGCACTTGTGGTAACGCTCAAAACAAAGGGGAGACACTCGGCTCTATAGAGGGTACTTGGTCATGCATAGGAAGTCTAACATAAAGCATAGCTCTAGAAAAAATTAATGATCAATCACGCAGGCACGTCATTGCACCAATCCATGCTGGTGCACGCACCTAGTGTGTGTGATCAAATCCACATTCCTAAACAACATTAATCCTAAGGTTGGATAGGAGTTAAGGGAATCTCACCATTGTGACGGTTGCAGACAGGTTCTCTTTATTTTGAAGGAGAGCACACATTTCTGGAAAATCCCGGTGGTGCTTTAGTCTACGCGACGACGTATCTCACAAAACATGCACCAAAACATGGAAAGAGCCAATGAGGGCAAGAAGGAGGAGAGCATTTATCGTGAAGTGGTAAGAAGTTGAAGTATGGGGCTCTTCGTAGGCAGGGACTAAGGTCGGCGAGAGGTCATCACCGGCGTGTAAGGAGGCCAGTAAAGCTTCACCGGTAAGAAAAAGGAATTTTCCCTGCGGTTCGCCGAAGGAAGAAGCAGGAGGTGGAGGTGGCGGGCTCGACAACCAGTGGCTGGAAGAGGGACGCAAGAGATGGTGGCGTCAATCATTGCTAGCAATGAGGAGGAGTGCTGGAGAGGAGAGCCGACAAAAGAGCTCTAGCTAGTTTCTTTTTGTGAATTGAACGAGAGGCGGGGTGCGGCTCGAGGAAGGGGAAGCGCTGGGATAAGATAGGGAAAGAGAGGGGCCGCACGAAGTTAAAAAAAGAAAGGATAACTTTATTATTATTTTTTTATTTTATGTTAAAATAATAATAATAATTATTATTATTATATTTAAACCCTCTATTCGCATATTTTTCACTCGAGCACGACATTGTGGAAAAGTGGATGACATTATAAGGTAAAATTGATGTTACAGACACATTGATGTGGTTTGTTTCATCGTTTAGGGTCATTTGGACCACTTCGCTGGCGATTGGGCGAATTTGAGATAATTTCGTGCACGACGCAACGAACCGATCAGAGTCTTTCTACGAACAAAATGCCGACCGGCCTTCGCTTAAGTGAAAGCCAAAGTCTAGCAAAATGACCTCAACTAAGTTCCCCTCAACATGTGCCTAAAAGGTCTCGGCAGGGTGTCTGAACAATCAAATGTTAGGAACAGGCTGTAAACCATCCCGAGTCATGTAGGTTGACATCCTACACTTGTGACATCTAAAAATGGATGACAACATCAGGCTATTGATGCAGATCTAGTGTGTGTTGTTTTTTTGCGTATTTTATGTCACTTTAAATCCTCATTAACAGTGCTAAAAACATGACCCATCCCAAAATTATGCAGTAATTTAGCTTTTAAAAATATGTCCAAAAACTTGAATCAATTTATATTAAGTATTTAATGTGTAAAATTGAAATGAAATATACAATATATAAATAGTTCACACACTAATGGTTCTACGCATGTGAACGTATCGCTTCAAGTAATATAAGACTTTCATTAAAAACCCCAGTATCGATCTCATAGAGAAGCGCAGTAAGAAATCTCTTAGGTTAATTCTAGTCTTCTACTATCAAGTCTTAGTTTGGAAGATGGAAATTCCTAAGATAATAATATAAATCACAATATTCAAAATATAAAATTAATGTAAGAAAGATAAGTTAAAAAGGTTTTAGTGAATGCTAATAGAAATGCAACAAAAGTAACTAAGTTTACTAAACTAGTTATCTAAACTTTAAAGTTAATTTTATTAAGACTATACAAAGTTTTGTGATGAAGAGTTCAAATTTAAGAAAGCATCACTCACATGTACAATGAGTATATGGACTGTGAAGAAATTAAAATCATTTGAAAATATATAGAAAAACTATTTTGTGCCAAATAAGAGCAATCTTATTTATTACCCTCTTCCAAGTGCATGAAGAACATTGACTAATCCAAAGTTTGGTCCCAAATTTCATGGTTAGGCTAGGAGGATACCGACTGCAACTTTAGAGCTCCCACTACTGCCTCACATGAGGGCTAACAATATCGCATCAGTTTCTAATCAACTTGACCAAATTGGGGATTTTAATCTATCACCATGAAATTTCCAATTCTACATCCAACAATGTATATTTCTCTATTTATTTGCACCCAACTCCATGGATGAAATACTCTCCCATGAAAACAATAATGATTCTCCCCATGTTGTAGAAATCATAGCCCTTTTGAAACATATGTTTCTCAACACATTTTAATATTTCGTTTGACCAGATGGAAAAGTAAATAAAGATCGGAGTTCAAATCATCACAAATTATTGACATTAAAAACCGTATAATATAAAATTAATTCTTCACAAAAATATATCTCAAAGTAGGGTGAAGAATAAATAAGACTGCTCGGAATTCATGAGAAGGATACGACAAAACATGAAATTCATTAATATAAACAAGTATAAAAAATAAAAGAAATAAAAGACACAACTTATCTCACAATCCTTCCTAAGTAAATCCCTAGAAGTTCTCTTCAAGCATTTTTATCCTTACAAGTAGTCTCAACTCTCTCCTAAAAATGTAATGAAGAATAAATCTGTTACCCTCCCTCTCCTCTTACAATCCTAAAACAAAATCTCCAAGCCCTTCCTCTCATTCGCACGCCACACACACGCACACACACACTCTCTAAAACTCTTCTCGCAAAAACTCTCCTTCAAGCCTTAGACTTCCCTCTCTTTTATAAAAGGCTGCCTCCCTCTAAAAATAATTCAAAATTCCCTCCAAAATTTTATCCAAAAGATAAATCTTTTGAATTCAAAATACATGTACATTGATCCAAGAGGCATATCCCTTCAAAAAAGAACCCTCCAAAGTGTTTAGATGTATTGAATCACTCCAAGGGGTGTTTAGAACAAGTGTCTCATTGAAAATTCGCCCAAAATTCATCCTGAACCTTCTTATTTAGCAAAAAATCATCTATGGCGCATCATGCACCAGTTCACTAGATTTTGGCGCATCATGTGTCAGTTTGTCGCATCATATCCAATCTGCAACAACTCTACCGTTTTGCTCCATTTGGCTCTGTTTCAGCTTCTTTTTGTCTCGTTTCAGTTGCATTTTGTTGCTAACATATATACCTACAAAATAAGCATGAAAACAACCTTCCTTTAAATTGTAATTTCACTCAAAATTTTTTTAAAAATGTAAGTTAGATTAAAAATAGAAAGACATAAAAAAATGTGTCAAGTCAGAATTTTCTTTCTTGCTCTTTTTTACTACAAATTGCAACATTTTTCCCAAAAGTTCATTTTTTGTACTTGAAAATAAGAATATGCAAAATACCTTCCTATAAAGTGTAATATCATTAAAAATCATTAAAATTGAGAATAAAAAATATATAAAAAAGTAGGTAGTTTTTAGGCATGTCAACTCCCCAAAACATAAACGTTACTTGTCCTCAAGTAACCCGTTTACTACATAAAAATATGACTTAGGTAAAAGATTAACTTATAAAATTCTATAATTTAGCTTAATAAATAAAATAGTAAAATTTAAGAATAATCTTTAATAACTTAGATTCAAACTCTAAGTCTAAGAGTACTTAGTATTCAAATTTAAGATTTATGAATCTCTGTTCATTTCAAGAAGAGCTGCAATTTGTCATATCAAGGATAATTAGACCATTCATATGAAAAAGAATATCATAGAAAATTTACTAGTAATGCTACTAATACTCTAATAAAATTTTGGAAATGTAATAAGGACTTCACTATCCCCTTCTTAAATCTCCTCAAGTGAGTTGATTCAAGTGAAGCCAATTTTTTTTTAGGCATCTCAAACATCTCCTCACATTCTTTTTTTTTCTTTTACTTTTCTTTTTCTTTTCTTCCTTTTTTATTCAGAATCTTTCCAATCCTTTCTTTTCTTTTTCTTTTTCAAGTGAGGATTACTATATCTGGATAGCCTTTAATAATTTTGAACTTCGCTATCCCCTTCTTAAAGTCAAAACTCCTTACCTTTCTTCTCTTTATAAATTCATATTAGTTTATGATTTTTCATAAAGCTTCATTATTTTCTTCTTACATGAAACACTAATACAATTTCCTTTACTTTAAATAGAAAAACATAGTTATATCCTTTCCTATCAAATATTTTTAACTTTAGGATTGACCTTCATTATTACAAACTTTTACCCAAATTTATCATAATATTTACAAACATAAATATAATCAATTAAAGTTAAAATCTAATATCGATGGTCATGTTAAATTATTTTTAAAAATATAGTTAATTGAGGACAAATAAAATTTAGTTTGCTTCTTCTTTTAAAAGATAATTTTCTTCTCCCCAAACTTCAATTTTTAAATATTTTTCACTTAATTCTGTAAAATGAAGCAAGAATAAAAAGTAAAATTTGAATCTACTAGCTACTACAACATCCTATCAAATTCATATACTTGCATAAACAGAGAAAGTACATCAAGCCTAAAACATACTTGCAATAATATTTAACTAAAAGGAAGTATACTAACTTTAAAATTTATTTTTCTTCCTACTCCCAAACTTGATTTTAAACATGTATAACATTCAATAATGAAAATACAAGTAGGAAAAAGAATAGTTTAGAAATTATATCTATCACAAACATTTACAT